>NNCF01131233.1:66732-85766 GCA_002313205.1 Laupala kohalensis | reverse complement strand
TTGGGGGATGATTCGGGGGTACCGCACATGTTTTTAAAACAACAGGAAACTACTGGATTAATTTACTGTAACGTCATGGCGCGACAATTCGAGTTGCTTTTTAAAAGTTTCGAGACGAAATGGCTTTGAAGAACTTCAACACGTTGCCTATGGATGTTTGTTCCGTAGAATGATTTTGTTAGGAGTATTCGTCATTAAATTTTCAATATGTAAAATAACGTAACGTAACTATGTAATAAAATTTATGACAGGAAGAACTGGACGGTTCTGAAAGAACAATTTTTGACCAAGTACAAATTCAACTCACTGTTCTTTTCAAAAAGCTTCCAATTTTAGCAGAAGAACTTCAAGATATTTTTTAGCATGAGCTGAAGAAGAAAACTACTATTGTCAAATTTTTTCAAAGTTTATATATTACACGTTATGAGCCAAAATGTTGTCGGTACTGGAAGACTTTCCCCTATGTGTAAGAGCGATTGGTGAATAAATTTTGTTATATTGACATAACAAATAAAATGTTGTACAAAACTTCATATCTGTGTTGGTAATTCTGAAAACAACTGTTGATATTTTTCATTTTTCGTTTATGGGATTGAACAGAATTAAGTGGCAATGGAGGTGGAGATGAGAAATTTTAGTCACGAATGGAAGTATATTTATTTCAACACTTATATTTGCAAATTTGACGCATAAAACATAGATATTTTAACATAACTGTATTGTAATTTGTACGAAAGATGAATATATTTGATAAGAAAATACTAAATCCAACGTGTTTGTTTTTAAATTTATAAACAGATTTGAGAGAAAACCATGTAAAATTAATCTATTATAACTTGTGGACCCCTGTTAATATTATATTATATTAAATGAAAATGGGAGACGCGACCGGGGATCGTACACGGGATCACCAGTTTAACGCGCTGGTGCGCTGCCACTACACTATCTCGTTGACCCTCCGACCTCGTCTCCCGACTAAACAAAATCACGACGACCCACTGTGCCGCAAGTTCAATGACAATGTTAGGTTAGGTTGCTCATGGGACAGTGCAGAGGTAGCTCACTAGGTCCCGCATTCGATCCCCATTCCCGTCTCCAATTTTCATTCAAAATAACATTATTAAATAATAATTATAATAATAAATTAATTGTTAAATGCGGTAAGAAATTGCGTTTGACAAGGTGGAGGCCAATAAACTAATTTATTCTCCGGAAGCATTAAGAGACCACCCTATCAATTCCGATCGAGGGTCCTAACATTTCAACACTCCTCTAAGATAACGATAAAAATAGTTCGGTACATATAATATTAATAGAATACCAAAAAATTTGTACTTAATAAAACACAACAAGTTATTCTGAAGTACGCATTATTATCAAACTATAGTTTATTTGGATAATATTGTTTACAAATCGTATTAAAATAACACGAAATTCGAGATTTATTACTTTAATACGCGTTACCCCCAGACGATTGCCTAGAGAGTCTGTGTAAAAAAATCCGCCTCTACCCGAAGGAAAACCGGAGAAAAACCCGGTACAGGATGGGGTTACGAATTAATGTACATAACCGCACCAAGGTTGAGCATACATATAAAACAAAACTTTCATATTCATAAAACACAATACAAGTATTCAGGAAAATAGTGTTGCAACTGTAATCAGTTATTTTGAAAGAACTACATCAATATCGTGATAAAGTACAAAACAAATTTAACTTTTATTAAAATAAATAAATCCTTTTACATTGTAGAAGCACTGGTGCAGTAGGTAGCTTTTAACAGCGGATTTGAAGAGGTTGAATTTAACAATATCTTTATATTGTTGGGGAGGGAATTATATGGAAGGATTCCCGAATGGTATGGACCTTTTTGTCAAAGGTAGATTGACACTTTAGGATGATGAATTTGGGATGGGGGTTTTGTAAAATGATAATTTTTGCCCTACCTAATTTTGCCCCATTGATAAAATGTTTAAGTGGCTGGTAGATATCTCGTTTTTTGAATGGCTGTTTTGTGTGTTATTTTTGAGAAATCTCTCGGTGGATTAAAAGCTCAAACATTGACGTAGCGTGGGATGGATCACTGTGTGGGAGATGGACGTGTCTGAGGCGCATGTTCGCTCCACTGCACCTGTGTCCACCCGTCGGCGTCGTCTCCGTCGCGTCGTGACAGACACCTGTTCATTTGCGCGACTACCGTAAACAGCGACGAGGATTCGCGTGTGAAATGACACTTCGGTTCCAAACAGAATCCTCGTTTCGTAAAACCTTTCAAACAATTTCCATCGTCGTTGGTTTCAAAGTCGTAAGCAAAGTACCAATATTGGATCATTTAAAATAGTTAAATAATGTTTACACTTTACTTTCTGAGCTTGGAAATCAAAGTCATACCCCAGATATCCCAAACGAACTTTCAAATATTGGATGCCAAAAAGTGCCTTCTCAAAACATCACAACTTGACGAACGCAATTTCATTGTTTTCTCAAATCCATTAAAGTATTGTGAAGTGTTTTGTAATCCATTAAAGTATTGTGTTTTTTTATTGGTAACGTTTGTTTGTATTTATTTAATGTAACAATTGTTTCACGTATAGTATAACTTGTGATCATTCTGCAGTGGTCACTGTTGTTATAATGCGATCTTAAATAAATATTGGAAAACAAATCTTTACGTTAACCAGAACACACAGGGTGAGAGAGAGGGAGATGGGTAGGTAGATCTTCTTGACGACTACTTATCGACATACACTTTGTGTTTACTGTTTTAATATATTTTCCTATCGATGTTTTGACTCTGGATTGAATATTAAACAGGAAATAACATGAATAAGTTTACTCGACTTAGTTACATGATACAGTTTTTGTGTAAGTCGTGTCAATTTGTTCTGTTATTATCCGATGAAGACAGTTGATAGTCGAAACCTAGTGAAGAATTAGGCATACAAAAATAATTTCGAAGTATTTGTTAATGAATGGTGATTAATTGGTTCTAAAACAAAAATGTATACCTAAGTAAGTCTTTTACGTTAAATGAGTGACATAAAGTTGTATTATATTCATATATGTGTGGTAAGGATTTTTATCATGTTATGTTAAACGTGAAGAAAAATCCAACTTTCCCAAAGGGGTGAAATGTTGAAGAGGGTGTCTTGCAATGAGTTTCTCACATATTTTCACCGGAAAAACACGTAAATCATAGCCCTTTAACAAATCACACACCGTCATGAGTAGTTTTGTAACATCTGAACACACACGCTTCAAAATTTTGGGGGTGGGGTGAGCCTTCAGATGTGAGTGATTCTTTTTATTTCAGCTACTGGAGTGTTCATTATTGAATCGGTATACGTCAGACTAGCTCTCCCCGATTTTTCGAAGTGTGATATCTTTTCTTGATTTTCTCGAAATTTTCACCTCTCAACATTGCTTGAGTGAAGCAGCTAAAAAGGAGGGCACAGAAATCCCCTCATAAGTGAGTCTTGATAAAACATAGGAGATTCCTTATCTCGAATTTCACTATCATGCATTTTAAAACATAGAAGTCATGGAGCGATGAATTTACTGCACCACTAATTTTGACTCGCTTTGTATTTATAATGATTACTTTGATTTTATATTTCGCTTGATCTACAAATGTATTTCTCATTCCGTATGAGATTCAAGCTTGAATTTCGCTGAACGAATTTACTTCTTCGATTGTTTTCCAGCATTTGATGAGTTGAAGTAACACTGCGGGAGGGGTTTCATTAAATTCCATTTAACTCTTGGAGAGACCGTTTGCGTCGACGGTTGTGCATTACTCGTCCTACGCACGTTAATTTCTCGCGTTCCGTGAATGTGACGTGTAAAATGAAGGATTCAATTTTAATGACGGGTGCTGACCGTTATGGAGCCCGCACATGCTTTCACCTGTTGTTTGATTTACTAACGAACAAATTGTTTTCTTGGAAGAAATGATAGAATTTCATTAAGTGCAATGATCATTTTAATTATATTTTACGATCGGGATTTTTAGCTCGCTGTTCAATGAAATAAGAAATAACAATGAAATTTGTTGGGACAATGTCAACTCCAATAAATAACAAGTGATTCGTTATTTCTTTGAACATATTTAATGTCTACTTCACGGCATTATCGAATGTAACATTTAGTGTGATTTCTGTCCCTTGCCAACTCTCCTGTCTCTTACACGTGTTCTTTATTATTTTTGTACTACACTGCTTCTTATCTACAAAAACTAGTGGTGTATTGCTTTATGTAAATAAACACCCAAACAACAATTTTAGAAAATGATATACAGAAAAAATAAATACATGAAACTTACATATTTATAAGCATGTCTTTCGTGATCTTTTTTTACTAGATGACAGTGGTGTCGTTCCCACATTTACCTTGAATGTGCGTAAGATTATTTACTGCTATAGTTTAAGCCCCGCCCAGATTAATTCCTGCGTACATATGTGATACGAGACACACTTCACTTTTTGGAACTCTCCATTCTCCTTCTATATGTAAATACCCTAATGGAGGGGTGGCAGACGAAGTGGACAGCAAGCTTAAAAAAGGAAGACAGACAAGGTAACTTTTGTGCAAAAGAATAGACGATGGTTTAGGCCGAGTTGACTAATGTTGGAATACGTTACTGGACATGGTAATTTTAGGAACTACCTACGGAGGATCGGAAAGGATGTTGTACCTGTTTGTGGAGAGAATGAAGAGACACATTTTGTGCACATTTTGTGGGATTGTGTGATCTTTGGAACAGAGCGAGAACAGTATATGAAAAAGTGTAGACAGAAAGATATTTTAAATTTAAAGGATTTTCGACAACTGATGAACGAAGATTGGAAATAGAACATACTGGAAGAGTTCACCACATCCATCGGACTTTTGCGAATGACTTTGCAGTGGGATTACAGTGAGAAATAACAAGACATGGAAGATACGCACGTCTCCTCATGGCGGGGACGGTACATGCGCTATGCGGTCAATTTGTGATGTGAATTACTTAAAATGTTAAAAGAAAACACGACCCTGTCTTGCGATTGCTATAGAGGTAGTGTGACCTAACGATCAGGAAATAAAACGAAACAAAAAATGTATATGTAAATGCCGTGAAGGCGTGTGTCTCTGGGGGTGTGGTGGTTTCGGCTGCTGCGGTGTCGCGTGGCAATGGGAGCGTTAGCTGCGGCGGTGGCGACGGGGCCATTGCGCTGTTCGATCCGTGCGTGCGCGGAACCCTTCTCTCCTCGGTCCCAGCCGTCACACCGCTCGTTCGCCTGTGTACGCGGCGGTCTTTGTCGACCCCCGCCGCCACCACCCAGTCACGCCTCGTCCTCGCCTTCGCAAACAGCGTTGGAGGCGGCGACGGCGGCGGCGACGGAGGCCGTGTGCTCCGCTTCCGGAAGTGACGAGGAGGGTGCACAGGCACCGCTTGTAAACCTCTGCCCCCTTCCCCTCCCCCACCCCTTCACGTTGCATTGTATCCGATTCCACGCTGCGTGGAGTTGTTCTGAACGCGGAGGGAAAACAAACAGGCGCCCTGTGATTCTACGGGGTATCTTTGTAACTATACAATTCAGATTATGTTGTGTACGGAGAAAGAAAACGTTAATGGTCCAATATAAATTTTAGGTCTCCTAGGATTTTTTTTTAAATTTTACTCTTTGTCTAGTGTTTTATGAGGATATACTACTTATTCAGACTCGTCAAGAGTATATAGATGTTTCTGGACAAAATTTGACGATCAATCGCTAAGGTGTTTGTAACGGGAGGTCAGAAAATTGAACCCTGTTCGAAACAGTATTTTGCTATATTGTCCAAATTTGTGGATTTCTCTCCCCAGGTCACGTAAATACCAGCTCGACCCGGACAATTTGACCCGCAGAAAGCTCAGAAGAATTCTAGAAGTACATATGACACGGTGTAATGACATCTTACACGTTATTTCAAACCATTACACTCAATAAGAAAGAAAAAACACAAACTTTACCAAATCATGCAACAGAATACCAATCAAAGCCAAGATAGTTTGTGAGTTCTGAAAGAATTTACAAAAATTCATAAAAATTCGAGAAGTTTGTACTATTCTAAAGCGAAGGAATTTAATGTTTGAGGAAAATCCTGGGAACTTTTTATTTATGAAAAATTATTTTGGCACTATAGTGAAAAATCATGATGGGATTTGGATGGTTCTTAACTCCAAGAATAAAAATGTGAGACATTAATAATCGAGTATAAAGTGTAATTTTAGTCCTCTATGTAATAGTTTTCTTAAAGGTAAAGGAACTTTAAACAATTTTTTAAAAAACACCCAAAATTTCTTGCGATGTATCTTAGATTTCTTTGGCATATATTCGTAGAACGTTCCTTACTGCGGGATACATGAACACAGGGGAATAGTAATTTAATCATTTCAATCTAATTTACAAATTTATTGTTTATCTACATTATGTCTCTGGGCTCCTTATTAAATTAACCTTGTGAATGAGAAACTACAAATACTGTCTTTGAAGAAAATCGGGATAACAGATTGCATATGTAGGGAAATGAACAAGAGATTAACAAATAGCTTAACTTGCAGTCTATAATTAAATGGAGCTGTAGATTACAAGATACAGGATATTTCATTTTTTTATTAATTAATTTATAATACATCTCTTATATTAAAAGTATCTGTTCTCGTACTAAACTGTTCAGTAAATTTTATCCACACAACTCACGTAGGAGCAAAGTAAATTTAATTTAGAGTACAAAGTTACAAAAAATTCAACGACTTTCGATATTACGTCGATTTTTTTTAAATATTGCAATTGGAATTTGCCAATATTAATAATTTTGATTGAATAAATTGTCCAAACACTGTGCAATTGGAACTTCTAAATGGTTGCTTTATGGATTTATTCATGAGAGCGTATAAGCACATCAAACTACAATATTTGATCATATTATACAATCTTCTGCCACCGTCCAAAGGATCTTCATTTTGCAGAGGTTGCCGGGGTCAGCAATTGATAAATACGCGAATTTAACGTTTATATTTACATGAAAACTAGAAAGGGGATATACTGTATGGCGATATATGGGGATAGACTCCGAGACTAGAAAAATTTTCTCCTCTTTCCAGAAAAATGAGATTCGTTCATCGATGTTTGGTGGAGACAAAATGAGATTCGTCTGATAGCGTGTGGCGTTACGGTGACATTATATGTGACAAAAAGAGCTCCTTTGCAAAATAATAAGAAAGTAGCGGAGACATGATTTATTGTTATCCCTTTTAAAAATTCCTTTGTTGAATGTAACTAATGGCTGGGAGGTTTTCTTAATATATTTGTGTTAAATACTCTGTTTTATATGTCCTTACCTCACATTAATTGTTTCGTCATAGTACTACATATTTTAGGGAAACCAAAACTTAATTTTGTATCTTATTTTATTTTAATCTTGAATAATACAACGAGAGAAATAAAATCTGTGAACTTTGGCTAGATCGGGAAAATGTTAGGAAGGAGTAACAATTCTTACTGGTGCTGTAACTAACTGCTATATCTTTAAATTTAGTTCACAATAAGTTATTATGTAATCTCATTTCCCTCACATGTAAATACAGTATACGAAAAATAAATCGATTGACATGTTTTATTGCATTTCGTTCGCAGAAGGTGGTCAATAAAATATGGTACTTATGCAATATGGATTACTAAATCCTGTTTATTTTCATAGTCTTCTCCACGAATGGAGAAGGAATCTAAAGGTACAAGGGCATGCCATATACTCGTATAAAAGCAAAATTTAACCAAACAAAATAAGAATTATTCATTTTACTTTAAATTGAAACACTGTATTGGTTGTTCACTAATTAGCTTGAAGAAATAACACCAAAAATTGAAAAACATGATTTCTTTTATTAAACATAATATTTATAAATGTTAATTGCAGGGTCGAGTATGTCAAACATATTATCAAGTATTCATATCTTTCAACTCAACCTCCTCTCTCGTCTTATCAGTTTTGAAAACCTGTTTTTTTGTCATTATCCCCTGTTCCTGCGTAATACTTCACCACTTGTCAAAATTGAGGTATCTTCACCGAGATTATTTTCTGAACTTTAAAGTAATATTTTAAAATTTTAAGTCGTACTGTTGGTTGAAAAATTTGTGTCTCGAAATTTGAATTGTAATTGAAATTCTTGTTGCGTCAAATAAATGAAATAGGTAAAGGACTTTTCTCAGCAATAGTAACCATCCAATATAAACTATATGTATTTGTATACTCTTGGAATCTTAAAAGGGCCCACGAAAATATTCTAAGTCCCGCGCTCTTAGCAGTTTGGATTCATTAGTTTGTCATACCACTCTCCTGCGTCGGGGAAAAAGCTCCTCACCTTCGTTCGACCAATCGTAGGCAAACTTAAACTGCTTCCATATTTGGCAGACCAATAGAAGACTAGTACTGGTGAATATATACCTATTAAAATGAATGAATGTTAATTCTAATGATATTTTCAATAATTTTAAACCAATAAACAAATTATGTCTGTAAGAAATGTGTTGATACAAGATACAATTCTGTAATTGTGCAATATATAAAACAATATGCTCAGAGAGTAACATTACAACAACAAAAATTATTTTTAGTTTTCATAAAATATAACAAAAGGAACATATCACTTTTATTTAGATTTCAAAATACAATTGAGTTGTATTCATGACCATTATCTAAGATTATCAGACAATAAAACATCGAAATTAACATAGCATTTTATTAATTATCTTACATTGTCCCAGATACCAATTTCATTATTTTTCCACTTTCTTTCGTTACTATCGACATGCCGTAGAATTCATTGATTTCAATAACAGGGGGCAAACGAGGCAATTCAGAAGCATTATTTATATAACTTTTTACGAATCAACATGATTGTTTATATTTGTGAAGATAAATATATTGATTAGACATTAAACGCGATTTTAAGAGTAATGAAAAAAATCTGCGAAGCAATTAATAAGCTAACAATACAAAACTAAATACAAAGTTATTGTGACTAGTAGGTTCCAGATTCAGGGTCATTTTGTAAGAAGTTGTTATTGTGACGAACGAACAAGAATGAGAAGGAAATGGGTTTCAAAACATTCCGCAAATTTGAAACAAAAACTGATAACTAATTAATACGTACGTATATATATACATAAAATATGATTACAACATAACATTAAGACTAATTATGAAAAACCGGCTCTCAAACTCATAAATGTTACTAAATGTAGATTTGATCTGAGCAAACACAATTAAATAACCGCATCAGTTGTTTTTAAATTTCACATTCCGTTGTTGGATTTATGCTGGTTTTCGAAAATGAAACTTTCATTATTTAGTAAGAATTAGTAGGATTTCATGTTCTATGAATGAACCTGAAATAATACCACTCTCGAATGCATTGTTCTAGAAGGTAAACATAATTTTGGAGAACGATCGCAATATCAAATTTGTCATCAGTCATCCCTTTCCCTCCTTTACTACCTGTGCTGAGGAAGTAAAGTAGAATGATGGTAATTCGTTATTGAAAGCACAATATATTTTGCACTTAATAAAGTGTTAAAAACAGATTATATTGCTTACATGCATTCACAGTGACCTGAGAGACAAATATTTTCGATATGTTAGATTTGTTGTCATCTCTGCGTACTTCTATGGTCTCAAAGATACGTTATTTAGTGCGACAACATCACTTACCAGAATATTTTTTCCTTTCTTTTTCATAATAGAAGAAGAAATGATACATACAGAAAAACCACAAAAATAAATATATCGAATTACCAAAATTCTTTTGTGGTTTTGGATTTATTATACGCTTCCGACGTTAAATTTTGTAGATGGAATGTTTCTTCCTTATTACTACTTTTTCTTGTAAGTGAAGTTAGAGACCCCAGATATACGTAATTATAGCCTTGAGGAAGTCTGACTAAAAGTCGAAACTTTGGCAGTCCAACGAATATTTTAATGAGGAAAATATTCGCTTTCTTATAAATTATAAATATTTATATTTTGGTCATAACTCTTTGCTTCTCAGTGCTTCTCAGATTGTGTGCTATCTCGGGATATATTGGTCTCTATGCTTTTTGAGTGTTGTTGTGGAAGGAAAAATGGATTGTGACTAGCGCATTTAAAGGGAATTGAAAAATAGAGTATTACACGAAGCTTTTCAAATCGAAACACAAACAGAACAATTAAAAATTTCAATAAGTATATACTTAAATCATTTATCTATATCTTAATGTAACAATAAAAAATTTGTTTAATTATATAAAGTTATTGTTATTATTGGGAGATTCTACGATAGACAAATACACGTTTATTAGTTGTTTTTTATTAAGAGGTTTTTTAATATTTTGTTCGTTAAGAGGTACGTGCTGAAACTGTAGGTTGCGAATAAGGAATTCTAAAAATTACCATTTATCTTCATCGTAGGTTTCACCGTGTGGAAAAAGTTCACTTCTTTTTTGTTTATCGACTTGGAAAGCGAAAAAAAGCCGCATTGAGAAGTGTAAACAAATAGTGTCCCACGAAACCATCGTCCCAAAACGAATTTGAAGAAGATACATTGTTGTTGTTTTTCAACAAACATCTTATAAAAATAGTTTTGTGTTTTAAATAAAGTTTATAAAATACCCACCTAATTTCCATTCGTAGCAAGACACACAGAAAGTGCATATAAATTTTTTTCTGTACAGAACATTGTGCTCCAAAAGTATTAGAAGATAAATTTGAGATGCTATATTAATATATTTTTATTGAAAATATTGTTTGCTTATAAATTACATCATTTAAAGCATATCAATTTTCTACTCAATATCCTTATTAAAATGGAGTTTGCTTTTACAAATTTGTTAACTTTTGGTGAGTTCAGTAAACAGTGATCTGGTATGTAATCATATAACACGTGTTTCTCGTTACTTTAATACAACAAAGAATTGCTTAATTGTAATAGAAATTAGAAATTCTAGAATAGTTTTCTTTATTTTTATCATGATTCTCTTACTTTTTTGTGGATTGTTTTCTTCTTAAACGAATATTTAAGATTATAGTCATAGGGTACTTTCAATTTTAAGAACTAAACATAATTTTGTCAATAAATATATTATTGTATACTATCGTTCACAATTGAACAAACTAAAAACACAGTAATTTACGACTTCATGTATAGATATTATTTTATGGAATTGTTGATCAAAAGTATTAAAATGTACGGAGACATCGTATACTTATGATATGTATCAGCACAATGGAGACTGAACTTCGAAAGTGTTCCTTCAGTTGCTAGCAATGTTGCCAGATTTGTCTTAGTGCGACGTTGTCAATTTGTATGTTTAAGATTTTCCTGAGCAATGACAGAGCATTATCAAAAGGTTTCGTTCATTGCAGTTCCCAAACAGATCTTTCGAGCTGATTTGTGACATAAACCTTTTTCAAAAACCATTTCACAAATGTCGTCGGGATTCGAATAAGCGACGAAGCGACAGTAGAGTTTTATTTCTCTCAGAAAAATGTATTTTTACTCAGACGTGGTATAATGTTTGTTGAAACTCTCGACGTCTCTATCGATCACAGAAATAGACACCCAATTCAACGTGTTTTGAATCTTTGATTTCGGTCTATTTAATTTAAAAATGGCCCTTTTTGTCAATGAAACTATTTACATTTAACTTTCAAGACCCACAGACCTGTCAGGTGATCTCATAGAGATTAGTATTCTCATACGTTGGGACTCCTTTGGGAAGTACTTGAATGTGGATCGATATTTTCCGATTTTTCAGTTCAAAAACATACAGAAATCTCTTGAATTGCGATTAAACCGAACAGCCAGGTATCGGATTAAAATCATAAGTTGGCATAGAGTGTATAATTATGCAATACTTTGTTGTATTGAAGTTACCAGAAATACGTGTGATATAATGATACATCAGATCACTGTTTACTTAGTTTACTCACACTGTTCACACTGTTCTGAGTTTAAAACATGCAAGACGTCGTTTTCCCCAGCACTGATCAGTTAAGGTTAAACGTAGATACATGTCGGGTTACATGCAGGTAATCTACCGAATAATACCGAAATGGTAATTTCATAAATACATTTTTGTTTTTACTTTCATAAATACAGGATTTTTTTCGTTATTTTACTTGTGTTACGGGTAACACAAGTATCTTCCACAATCGCAAACAATATCGTGAATACATTGTGATCGAATTTTGAAAACCATATCTGAATTTCTTCAAATAAATTGTTGGAGGCAGAAATTTATTTTTATTCGGATTAAACAAAGATCACTAATTTTTTCCTTACATTTTTACGAAGATTTTCTCCAGATAGGAATGAGGGGAATCGGCAGGAAATATTCAGAGGACAGCACTCAGTGCTGCTACGCACCCGCTCTTGTGTTTTATAGATTCACCAACTAGTAGGTTAACGTATCCTCTTTTTTTACTAGTATTTTCTCCTCGGTTTGAATTCAGGGATTTTTTTTTCATCGATCCGTGAGACCGACCATTCCAATTTGAATTGTTGTGAATAAACGAATTGTAATGTAAGTACCATTATGAAACTGTACTTATGCGTTGTAAATGAGAATTCACTATATGACGTTAAAACTTCAATAGATGCTGAGGAAACGCCACTCAAGTATACGAAGGTACAATTACATATTCATCAACGTTTCGTACCAAGAGCTGTAAAGTAGCAAGATTGGTGCATCAAGAATGCATGGGATGTTTGCATGAAAATCTCTGCAAAGTATGAACCATATAGAAGGAAATAAATTTTCCAAAACTTTTAAAAATATATATAAGTATTCATATTTGACTGGCCTTAGGTCAACGTCTCTTGAAATTGCAACAACAACAGCCAGGTGAAAATTGCGACGGACTGGGACTCGAACTCGGGACTTCCTGCTCCGGCCGCAGGTGTGCTATCCACCGCACCACCCGCCTCGACTCCCAAATCCGTACGCAACTTCCACCTTCATTCAGAAAACTATTCTACAAGTATAATTGTGTGTGTGTGCATCCATAAATGAGAGAGTGGAAAGTGAAATTAATTGATACTGATCTAATATTTTACTGTCTGTGATAAGCTCATCTTGATTCATAGAAAAGAAACCGGAAAACGGTGTATTCACCGAGTATATTAAGAAACACCAAAATTAAGCAAAGCTATTATTCGAATGAATAAAACAACCTTTGGAGGAGATGTATTGTCATTTAGGTTTTCTAACTTGACGCACTCTGTACCTGTTAATCTAAGGGTACATCTAGTTTCTTTACTGATAATATTTTTAAAAGTCTTCTCTGTTAATACATTATGAGCATTGTCACCACGTCAGAGCACTCAATCGAAGTATTGCTTTAGCAAACACTGTGGGACCCAGTGAAGGGGCAGAGCGCACAGGCCCTCAGTCAGAAACTGCCAAAATTCAATGCAAGGCTTGCAGCCAGAAATTTATTTCAGCGGGGTCCAGACTTCTCGCCAAATTACTATAAACATTTTGAACAATTTATTTGTATTAAAATTAAAGCTCTTTCTCCCTAATATATTTTTAATATGTTCGTTCGTCATGTTTTTTATTATTGAACAGATGTTAAATGAATAGTATATTTAATGCAGATAAAGTACTTCTTTTCTATAGCATAAAATCTTCGAGAGGGGTCGGTGACCCCTGAATTCTGGTTCCCCCGGACCTTCCTGTGTACGTGCCTGATTATTGTTAATTTTTAGACTTTGTGTCTACTTCAACTTGACGTATTTCCTTGTTAAAGGCTTTTTGCAGTACAGCAGCTCCCGTGAATTTCGTTACGAAGGCGCCAGTCTTCCGTTTGCACATACAGGGAAGCACGTTTGCCTCTGAGAAAGATCTGAGAAATATCTTGGATCCGCCACTGTTTAAAAATAGTACAAAACTAGATTTAATCGCACGGAACATTGAATCCAACCTATATTCTGTATGCAAATATGAATGTTTACTTTTATACAGCTAGTCTATTTTCTTTGCCTAAGTAATATGGCACATACTACTCTCCCCCATATCTTCTAGATGGATACAAGTTTCACTCGGTTTTCAATTTAGTATTAACTATTTAAACATGACATCAGTACCGTTATGATTGGTACATTATATTATTCTTTTATTAAATGAATGATCACGTAGAATTCTCTATGAATTTTTTTAATTATCTTTTACTTATCAGGTGCGTCAATGATTTCGTTTGTCTGGAATCAAGAAGCCTTGTTACGTTGTTTTAAAATGAATGAATCGAGTAGCGTCTTTCCTTTTGCTGTAACTTTTAAATGCTGTTATCTCAAAGAAGGAAATGTAAATGATGAAATAATAGGAAATCATCCACACACCATTTAATACTCGGAAATTCGACACTTCACTTGTGTTATTTGAACGTCCGGTTACGTGGAAATGGACGAAGGATCTACGGGAGATTTAAGTGTTAATGTATACGATAATAAACCCCAAGCAAGTTCCGGAAGTCGAGTCTTTCTCCCACCGCTCACCGACCGCAACGCGCCAATTTGCACGGAAACTTGAAGTGTGTCAGAAGGGCATCACGGCTTACGTCGCTGGAGCGAAGGGCGTGCTGCTGCTGCTGCTGCTGCTGCTGCCACGTGCGCGGAGGGCGTGAGCGGCTAAGGATAGCGTGGGTGGCGGCCAGTGCGGGATTAAACAATCGGGGAGCGGTCGTAGCGGCGGCGGCGGCGTTGGCATAGTACGCGATCGATCGGCGCCCCGTCGCTCCGCGTCTTGGCGCACCACCGCGCCGCGCCCCCGAAACGAACGACCGCCCGCCCGCCCGGGCCGCTGCTCCCTTTTCCTCCCTCGCCCACCCACGCCCACAGCTCAAGAAACGAGTGAAGAACTTCCTTTTCCTGCGATTAAAAAGAAATACTGCCCGTCGGAAATGCGTTGGCCGTACCTCCCTGCCGGCCTTGTGCCCGCCTTCCCGCCAAGCGGGTGTGCGGGCTGGTGTGGTTTGCGGCTCTGCTTGATTGCAGATGAGAAGGGGTGTGGCTGAACGCGTTTTGGAGATCGTCCGCTAGATGGGAGTAACGCCGCACCCAAGTGGCGCTGCGGCGCGGGATGCTGAGGAACCGCTTTCTATTCGCTTGCTATTGATCTCTATAACCATTATATGGTGCATGTGTTGGAACTACATAGAGAATTATCGCCTTTAAATATATTTACTATTGCAAAGAGGAATCCAGGGTACTGGGACGAGTTTGAAACGAATGAATTTCACTCTCAGTGAAACGCATATCAACTCGGTTTTTTGACATTTGTTGGGTAGAATGTTTTTTTTTATTGTCTCCTTAGAGAATTTAATCGAATATATCTAGAATTGTGAGTTGTTTATACACATGCAAATCCTAGGTCCGTTAATTGCCGTGTGTCAGAACGAACTGCCCCACGATCTGGTGGCGAAGTTAAGAACTGTACACTCCTTGGAGCTGTGTCTTAGTTGGCTGCGACTCCGATAGAGACCAGAGCTGTGACAGATATCGCCGCGTCAACACAATCGCTGTCGATTTCGTTGATTGTGTCTGCAGAGGTGCGCTCCCGACGTCGATGAACGCGCGAGACGGTTAGCTAAAGAAAGAGAAAGAGAGAGCGGGGGAGAAAGAACGTAAGAAAGAAAAAATCTCAAAAGTGAATACTGCGCTGAGACAAATCCCAAGGGAAGGGAGATCTTTATGTTGAGTCAAGTGTCTGAATGTGTTTGAGGTAGGATACGGAAAGAAAAAAATGCCATGCTGACAGGAGGCTGTGTGGCGGTTGTGAGACAATGGGAGATCAATTCCTTTGGCTCTGCCCGGAAGCGAGTCGCAGACGGTCTGAGAGAGGGCGCGGTCTTGTGGGCGGGGCAGTGCGTGCAGGGCGGGAGGCGATCCCGCACAAGAGAACCGCCACGCCGCACTCAGCTGCGATAAAGGATGTGATGACGGAATAACAGGAAGAGGCGAAGAGGAAAAGAGTGATACAGGTTAAGGAGAGACGTGAAAAGGAAGTCTGCCATCACTTCCAGTTTTTGAATGAAAGGAGGAAATCGTGGCGTTGCTTATGTAATGGGGAATATTACTTTTGATACAATATGAAATTAAATTATTCCATCATAATGATGCTATTTAATTGCATATTTATTTGTTATAATCATAAACGTTCTTCAAAAAAAAGTGTTTGGTGGTGATGAGACACTTTTAAAATAACATTCTGGTGTAGTTTTTTGTGCGGGTTTCGGCGAAATGAACCAGGAAAATAACCATCATATAATGTTGTTGTAAAATAACGAAGGGTCACGTTCTAAAAAAATAGTATATTCCATGATTGGAACGCCTTTATATGCTTTATTTAATGCAAATTGTTGTCACGTTGTATATAATAGGACTGCCAGGTATCTATTTCCGTTTTTGATGGCTTCACTCGAACTCTTAACATCACAGAGTTTCCGCTGGTCAATATACCGTATATATGCTAGATATTCATGTCTTCTCAAGAAATAAAACGATAGAATTTCTGAATATAAATGTTATTTAAAGATTCTCAGTTCAATACACACTTCATTCGTCTTAAGTTAATAAAGAATAAATGGTTAAATCAGGATTGAAATCTGGGTACAGCGTACATAATTTAAAATAATTGTGAACAAAAAACGTGAAGTATTCTGAAAACGAGTACATGAAGTAAATAAGCTTCTTCCTTCTGTGAATATACGTTATTAGTCTAATTTCTATTTGTCGTTGTAGGAATTAGTTGGTTAATATTTATTATTGCAGAGTCTGTTAGCGTATGAATGAGCATTTACTTACGAATGTCAATATCCTTTAATCTTTACTATTGGCTTAGTGCACTTCCAATGATATTATTTCACTAGGGGATAGTGATGATAAATGAATGACTTATTCTTAGAAAGAGTTCTAAAAAATTTTCTCCCAATATATTAATTAGCTCAAGTAGTTTTATTTCTTAAAAGTAGCTATGAGATATCCTTCTACATTGCAAGGAAATATAAATACTAAAACGTAATCGAAATTGAAAATGAATTTTTCCTTTGAAAATTGAGAAACATACAATAATTCATTAGAAATTCTAGTGAAGTGGAAATAAATTCTATACTAACATTAAAAGAATGATCTATTTATTTAATAGTCCAATGTCCACAACTAAAAGACACTTTTGGTATATTATTGAAAAGTTCAAGACAAATACATGATATCTTCCAACAATCCTATTTTAGTCCTAGATTGGCTTTGATCTAGTAACGATAAATTGTTATACTTAGTTGTATTGCAAAATTGATTTACACTTTCATGTACAATCTTAATACATAATAATAGATATTTCGTTATGTCTCTCATGGAACTGTAAAAACGTAAGTTTTCCTAGAAAACCCCGTTAATTTCCATTCTCGATTGTTAGATGAAAATTAATAATTGCTTATGGACTCTTCTTGGCGTTTTCACACAATTGACGGGAACGGGATGTCGAGGATGTTGGCCGAGATTAATTATCTTACGAATATTTCTCCTTCTTGGGGAAAAAAATAAGCTCTAAAGAGAAAGACGTGGAAATTAAATACAATACGGATTAGGTTCATTACACTCTGTCTGTTGTCTCCGTGTAAACTGAATGTTGGTCGAAATTGCTTGTGTTAGATTCTTTTCTATTTACTCCTTGTATCGGTCAATGGGGTGATACAGTGGTGCGTGGCGGGTTGCTTATTCGATGAGCATTCGCCTTCCGTCCCGTTGAGAGCACGTCAAACCTGTTTGAATCAAGTTTTCTTCCTTCCAATCCTCAAGTGGTATAACATATAATTTATTATAATTTCAAATTCTTTAATAATTTATTAGTATATTTTAATGCTATTTCCCCACATTCGTTTATTCATTTCTCTTATTTTCTTTCTCACATCTTCCTTGACCGATTTCTCTAAATGGTCCTAATGAAACATTTTACTACTTCTTTAATTTGTTTTACATACAAATTAAAATAGGAATTGAAGTGAATTCATTTATTGTCTTACTAGTGACTCCACTCATGGGCCACGACTCGTGTTCGAGGAACTAACTACCTGTCACGTGACGCTCATTCCGTTTCGATACCTATTTGTTGACTTTATATTCGTTTCGAAATACAGTTTAACTGTGCCAATTGCAACCTCCTTGATGCAGTGAGCCAACTGATGGGTGCTCTCATGTTAGTAACACTGTGAAATCTTCACACGAGAACACATAAATGATAACATACATTTTGGAAGTTGCAATAAATAATCATCCAAACATAAGCTCGATAAATCTTCCATTACCCGCGAGAGAATTATCCGATTTGTGGATTATCCGCGGTTGTTGTTTCCTTTTTCTCTTTTGTGTCTATTATTATCTATTGTATAGTAAGTCATATTTGTATGTGTACTCTCTTGAGTAAATAAATTTTTTTCTCGAATTTTCAACTTTACATTTACTGTATTGCATGTATATAAGAAAATGTATAGGTTTACTTCATGCACAACCATGTCATTGCCAATACATTCTAATAACTTGTTGAATAATTCCCATTAACAGTAGTGGCAAAATGTTCTTAAAAAATGTGACTTACGGTTCATTACTGTACATGAAACCATTAGCTGTTTCCAATTAGCAAATTATCCTCCAGCATATATTCTTATATGCTATCTCCGTTAAGGTTCTGGTTGTCACTTTTCAGCGATGAAAGAAAACCACTTACAAAATAAATGAAACCTGGAATAAATAAATGATGGTCCCTTGATTGCTACCGGAGAGTAAATTAGTTTATTATCCTCCACGTGGTCATACGCAGTTCGTACTGCTTTTTTGACAATAAATGTATTATTAATTCATTATTATTAAAATCGAAAAAAGAAATAATTATTTGCAAATTAGAAATAGAGCAGTGAATGATACGTGAGATTCTAGAACTGAGTAACGGAAGAAATAACAGTCTTGAATGAAGTATATACATGA
>NNCF01131233.1:44639-66609 GCA_002313205.1 Laupala kohalensis | reverse complement strand
TATATATATATATATTCAATGTATTTTGAGTGTTAGAGTGTCCAAAAATCCAAGGGAAAAATACCAAGGTCACTAACTTTTCTGCATAGACATTTAAATAAGGACAATCATAAAGCAAATTAAATTCCGCTAATCGTACGGCGATAAACTTTAATGATGAGCATTTCCTCACATCATTTGTATTTCATCGAAAGTTCACTGAATTAATGAAGTTATAAATCGTTCTATAACTGTGAGGAAATATTATTGTGAATTCAATTATTATAATTTTCTTTTTAATCCGATGTCTAAGTTGGACGATGCTAGGGGAACAATAATTTTTTGAATGATCACACGATATTTTTATTGGACATAAAAATGCGATACGTGCCATCCTCAACTCGTCGGTGGTAAAATTTCTATCAGAAGTTTCATTCAAATATTTTTCTTTCATTGGGCAGTAAACCGACATCTTGGATGATCAACTTAAACATACATGAGTTATGATGCACTATATGGAACAAAATTATCCGCCGAAGGAAGAAAGAACCTGGTAATTGCAAAAACAAAACAATGACCGGAAATTTACAGTTTTTTTAATAAATTCAGAATTGCTGGTATAAAAGAGAAAATATATATTTATAGAAGGTTTAAAATAACAAAGAATAAAATTGGTTTACAAGAGTCAATAACCGATGCACAAATTGACGCGCTCGAGATTTCCGACCGGATTTACATCCACGGAGACTCGACCAGCCATTGATAAAATAGATCGTTGTTAGGTAATTGGCGTCAGATTGACAGAAACGGAAGGATCATTCCTGTTTCGAGGAGAAAATGGAGAAAGTTCATGTCTCAATAATCCCTAGGAAAGCACTGAGCCTGCCTCTACTTTAGGACCTCTGATCGGAAGTGATATGATGATCCCTTGCTTCCTTCCGGATCATTTTACAGAACATCGCATATATTAACTACTTATATCTTTATTGTGATAATTCAAGGACACAATGGTATCTGAAATTTAAACTAAGAGGGCACAAATTTTATGATGTATTTCTCCAACATAAGTGATCTAAGTCATAAATTACCTCCAAGTTTGTGTAACAGCAACAATATCAATGGTTCAAATCGGCTGTGGAAATTTTATATTTGAATTTATTTTTTCAACATCATTGTGTACCGGTAATACATTGGTTTCGATACGAATTACTCTCAATCATTCGCGCGCGTGGCATTTATGTAAGTGTGGAGAGAAATTATATAATAAGGTCTCTGTATTTCCAAGTAAAGCAAAATAAGGCATGTTTTCGTCCCCCAGTGATTTGGATTATTCGGTTCTTTAACCGCCAAACCGGAAGGAAAAGAACGCGGTATTATATTGGTTGCTTTATTTTTTATGATACAGGGTTATTAAAAATGTAAGATATTGTGAAATTTTGTAAGAAAGTTATTTTTAAACGCCCACCTTCAATAGCTGGTTTAAAATGAAGGAAAACTAAAGAAAATCATTTGTACGTATTACAAATGTTTTAAATGATTTTTTTCGAATCACACGTACTAAAATGTCCAGATGATATATTAGTTCTTGTCAAACTCTTGGAAGTAGTGTGGATGTTCAAATAAGGACGTTGAGTTGTTTAATTTACTGCGACTTGTGAAGCGTCACTGAAACGAGACGTGATGAAACCTCTACTATTTTCATGTTTTTCCTGTACGTTTTAGAAAAATGCCAAATCGCCTTATGTAATCTTATGTAATTTAATTTTCAATATTTTCCCAATACATGCCACACTCTTGTTTACCTTGTTCCCCTTTCAAGATAATTGACTTTGTTGGTTAATTCTTTGTGTTACGTAAATCTCAGTTCGTACCTAGTAACCTTCTCAGTGCTAACAAGTGATCTTCCTGTGCTTTTACATTTACAAACCCAGACTATTTCTTTAAATTGGTGATACTACTATAGAAGGCTTTTGTCAGTAGAACTACCAAATCCATTACGAATCGCATGTTGCACTGATATGACAGATTCCGTTTTTGTATTTTGCGGAAAACCAAATGCGTTCTCCTACTTGTACGCTACTTTAGTTAAAGTGGTAGTACTTTCGGTATACTACCGTCCAGGAAGGGAAGATTTTTTCTTCATTTGTAGCTAGTACTCGTAAGCGTACGCCTAAAATGACTGTATTATCGTAAATTATTTAAAATACCGTACATAATTTTGAATAACCATTTATTTATTTATTTAACTCTTTCCTAAAATGTAGATGTTTGAAGCCTATTTGTATTTTCAATGATATGTGGTAAAAGGGCATATTAGCTTGAAGAGCTCTTATCAAATATTTAACATTATTAAGCCGTAGAGTCAAAGAAATTTAGTATAAATTTAATTAAAAAATCTTAGAGAAATTCAATTTTAAGCTTCTCGTTTTACGATTTCTTCATAATCTCTATTATTTAATACTAATAAATTATTTTTTTTAAGTTGACTTAATTATCTATGCCAAACAAAGTTAATTTTATTTCTATAATTATGTAAAAACTTTGCAATTGTCATTCCATTGTTTTTAAAATTTGTAAATCGAAGTTATTAGTGTGCATGTTTGTTTAAGTGTGGTTAAATCTAATTTATTATAAAAAGTATAAATAAATAACACTAGACACATTTAATACTCCTGAATTAATTGTAATTGCTGTTTGGGTTTCCATTTGGACGTTGTGCAGCGGGGTCTCCGAGAACCTGTTACGCCTCTGCCTGCTTAGCTGCTGTAGCCACAATTAGTATTACAGCGCCACCTGTGACTCTTGAAATTGTTTCGTCCATATGCTAATACAAACTAATTGTTTGGTATTAGAAGAATTTCCGTTGAGAGAATGGTCCACTATCAGCGACTAAAACTATTTGCGTACATTTTACTCTTCATAATGCTTGAAATACTTTTTTCACGAAAGAAGCATATTATCATATTGCTATTCACCTGCACTGCTATCACGTCCGTTGCTGTTCCTGAAATTGACTGGAGAAAAATATATATAACCAAAATATTACGAATGAAAAGTTAAATGCCAGTCAGTTTCTTCATTATTCATTTTCCTTTAATCTAAAAATTTTGTGCTTTTCTATTCTAATGAACTAAATCTTTATATTATTNAGACAGCTTTTGAGGAATTATGAAGATGAGTCATGATCTCGTACTGTGTCTCTGACTCTCTCTCGCTCGTGTCTTTCGCTGTAGACAGCGCCGACCTCGGAAGTCACCGCAAACGTCGAGGTCCCGAAAGCTCGTGATGGCGCTGTAGTACGAGCTGTCGCCACTAGAGAACAGCACAGTGTGCAAATGGCTCTCCCAAATTGTATTTGAATTTGAATTGCGAGAATTACTGTGCTGCATGTGAACCTGAAAGATCTAGAACTTCGGATAGTTGAAATAGATAAATTCAAAGGAAGGGATAAATTATGGGGAAAAACTAATTCCACATTTTTTCTGTTTTTTATGCATTTACGTTTGGACACAAGAAAATAACTTCACAACTGCAGAAAAATTACTAGACAACTTTTGAAATTCTGTGCGTAAATTTCTGCTCTTAGGCCTTTTCCATTTAGTTTAAGGTTTTTTTCTCACGCTTCTTAATATTTGGATAGATTTGTACAAGTACCTTTTCTCTATTGTTTCCTCGAGTAGTCGACCAAAGGATGATACATAAAAAATACAATATGCGAAAAGAACAAAAACCTCGCGCATATTTTTTCTTGTAAATATTATGAATTTGAGAAAATTATGACATACACAAACACCCTCGTAAGTCTGAAATATTTTTATCGTAAGGGATAAAAATAAAACATACATAGTTCAAAATTATTTTACGTGAGCAAGAGCCTTTTATCTCTTACGATTAAAATTGATCAAGGTATGTATTTTGGAAAATTTGATGAATTAGTGAAGAGTAAATAAATCATAAAACACTCCCCTTCGTATCAATATTCGTTCATTGTGATTTGATATTTGTGTAATACCAATTTTAACTTTCTCCAAAATATGTATCCCAAACCCAAACATACTCCTAGATACTGATTGAATTTCCGAAAAGTACGTTCTCGATGGGAGAATAAGAGATTCCAATTCTATGAGTACATATCCGTGTTCTAAGAAAATCGGACGAATGAGAACTCTGTAAGGGAGGGTGGGTTCTTATGGGAATACGATGCGTTGGTGGTTGCAGGGTGCAGCGCGAGCGGAGTGGTGGATTGGTGGAGACGGAGACTGCAGATCCGATTGTTTAAACGCGCACGTCTCCTCCGGTTGAGATTTCTTCGAAGATGAGAAGAGAATAAGAAGCAGGGAAGATGAAGCGAAGTGATTTTGTACTTCCAGCAGATATCAATGGGAAGTCTTCTTCTTGGACCGAATATCTATGAAAATGTTTGTTGGCTCGATGTCGAGCACGGACACCTGTGATGTTAAATTATAACCTAACCTCACAAACATCACATTAGAAGAAGTAATGCCATTTTTGTTTTCAATACGGTATCGACGGATGTTGGTTGTATAGTATACAATTAACTAGGCTTTTGCAAGCCAATTTCTTACGTCCCTCTACTCTTGTTCTCCCAAACATGAAATATTCCTGGATCATGAGGAATATGGTGAACGAATGTTGATGACCAAATAATATAAATTATATCTTAGGCATGATTCGTTGATTGATTTCTCAATATACTTCTATGTATCGATATACAACAATGGTTTTCAAAATGAGCATCGCGAAATACAACTAGGGGTGCGGTTCACATTTCAGTAAGCAGTGATCATTAATTTAAATATCAAACGCATTTTTTCTGACGATAAACCTCTTTACATTGCAATTTGTTTACATTAATTTCTGTACCTCTTCTATTTCAGACTTATTGTCTGAATATTATATGAACAGTAATTGTCTTTGGAATGTAATTACACTTCAACTGTTCTGCACAATGAGTGAATGATGTTACAAGCGCCTCTTGAATCTCGGTTCCGTAAAGTTTTGAAATCACTTGTATATAACTTGTGCATGTAATTTTTTGCGTAAAATTACAAACATATTGACATTCTATTAGTTTTATAACTCGCAGCTAACTTTTTATCTTATCTAGGAACTTATGCAAAAGAAAGTTTGAATCCGCCTCTGCCTTAGGGCCCTTGATCGGAATTGATGTGATGGTCCCTTGCTTTCTTCCGGAGAGTAAATTAGTTTATTGTCCTCCACGTGGTCAAACGCAGTTTGTACTGTTTTTGACAATAAATTTATTAAAATGACTACACTGAAGTTAAAAACTTCTACTGTTTTTAACTTAACTAAACATTTCAAATAAAAACATCACAAACATAGTGTAACCCATTTTTTAAATCCTGTTTTCAACTGAACGATGACTCTACAAGTCATCAACACTCACTACCCCCTCTGGTGGCTCAGGTGTCAGCGTTCTTGCTCATCATCGTGTCATGCCTGTGGGGCCCGATAAAAATTGCATATTTTTCACATGAATGTCCCAGTTCATATAGCTGTGACTGCTGAAAAGCAAATCCTCCTTCTTCTATCCACCTCCTCCTGCTCCTAGTATCAATAACTCTTAACTATTACTAACCACTTCTACTAACCCCTCCACGTGGGACAAGTTGTTGGTAAACCCATCTAATTTGCCCACCTAGACTACTACCATTCTACCCTCCTAACACCTATCGCTCCATGTAGATAAGCTTCAATAGCATTTAGCTACATTTCACATTTACGAATACTACGATATAAAAAATATCACCATGCGAAACGTAAGACCTTGATTACTGTGTTGAGGAATAGAATGGAAGACTGAAAGTAGTCGAAGTCTGTGGTCGAAGACCTCCGACAGTGAGAGAGAGAGAGAGTCGACTTGGGCAGAACTTTCGAAGAAGAAGATTCGCTGGCCAGAAGGGATGCATCGAAATGCACTTCGGAGACTCCTTTCAACTCCCTCACCGTCTTCCCTTTCTTTTGTTCCTTCTTTCATGCCCCACAATCCATTATTCTACCTCTCATCCCTCTGGTTCGAGTCATCATTCCTTCTGTTCGTTATATTTCTTATTGATTCGAGTACAGTAAAAAACAATCGTGTTCGTCATAAGAATATATCACATCTTTTCCATGTCAATTAACGTCGTACCTATCAACTTTTTTAGTAATAGTTGAAAATCAACAAAACGTGTAATTCTGTGTGAAATAACCTGAAGCGTCTAATTGTCGTTCCCTGTGAGTTCTCCTCAGGGAAACAATAAACTTACCAATGAATTAACCCGTCATTCGCGATTATCTAGGATATTCTGTTTCTCCGTATCTTCCACAAAATTATGGAAATTTCTGCCAAATGAGTGCATTAACGTCTGAGAACTTTTTATGAGCACCTATTCTGAGGAAATCTAACATGTTACGTTTGAAATGTTCTAGTTTCGCCAACTGAGTTTCTTAATCGTATCGCGTTACGGAGCCACTGTCCGACTAAAGTCCAGTAACTCGATTTAGCTCTGTCACTTACAGAGCGAGGCTAACCTTGTTAACTACGAACAAATAGGAGGGATAGTAATCAATGTAGACTCGATGCTGTTACCTTTCAGAAAGTTCTGATACTCTTCTGTGTTCCTAGCGAATGTGGCGGACCCTTAGGAATATCAGTCCAGAGCACGGAAATCCACCATGAGTCAAATATGATATTGGAATAATAAGTTCCTTTTTTTTGTATAAAATAAACTATAACATTTTATTTCATAACTAATAATTATAATTATATTGTGACTTATAATTTATTACATTGAACATTTCATTAAATGTGTTCATTTACAGGCAATTTACAATAAAATTGTATTCTTACGAGTACTAAACTTGCGAAAATAATTGCTGCATTGAAGCCTTATTTGCACTCATAATTTTCAAAACGTTTGAAAGAGGGTAAAAAATCCAGCATATTTATTGTGTCCGCTTTTAAAATATAATTTACGTATCACAAATACTATTATCCCGTACAAGATACATTGGACATAACTAAGCTCCATTCATGTACAGGATCATTAATGCGCAGGAATTAGATGACTTTCTTAATACAGTATGCTAAATTTGTAACATATTGATATACAATTGCTTTTCGTTGAAATATGGGTGGATTAAAATTGACTGTGTATTTAATATTTTCTTATACTACAATTTCACCATGAAATTAGCTTTCATTTTTCTATCTCATTTATTATTTTTCCATATGTTGAAAGTGCACGTGTTTTCGTATAAAACTATTTAATAATAATAATAATAATACTAATAATAATAATAATAATAATAATATGTCTTTATTCCGGGGCTAGGTACAGGCCATCTGATCTGCTCTTACACCTGACCACCATTTGCATTCATACAACATACATATACAATAATAAAACATTCATACAACATGAAACATACATTCATGAATAACTATGACTAAAATTGGAGGATAAATTCTACTTTACTCTGGAGTAGCAATGTTGGGATCATCCCGGCATTTACCTCCAGCAATCGAGGGAAAACCAGAAAAGCCTCAAGAAGGATGACGGCTCAGTACCGAACGAGAGAATTTTATTTACGAGAAGATAGTGGTGTCGTTCCATTTTCAAAATTTTTCGAGCATATCCATGCAATCATACTACGAATCGAATCCCCCTTCTCCGCTATCGAGCCCAATCCTTGCGTCGACAGCATCTGGAAACACCACCTCTTTTTCCCCCACCTGCCCTCGCCGTGTCCGCGCGGCGACATGCGTCAATCGTCGACGACGACGGCTGCCGCCGCCGCCGCCTCGATGGCGTTCGCAGACGCGTGTTCCCCGCGTCGATCGAGACTCCGCGTTGCGCCGGACCGTAGTGACGGAGGGATGAATGCAAACGGAGGACATGTGGTCTGCGCTCGCTGTCACAAGAGGGTGGGGAACTGCAAAAATAAATGCAGATACCTGCACACTCCTCATTCTGCTGTTCTACGAAGCTTCTGCAAGATTCGCTTCCCAGCATATGCAAAAGGAAGCACGACATTCATCGCAATTTGTCAACATACGTTATTTTTGAAAGAATCAAACGCTGTTTTGACCCCTGATGAAAAACTATGTAAGAATTTGAAAATATCATACGGTGTTTTGATTCCTGATTGAATACTATATGTAAACTTTACGAAACATTTATCGTATTATTCTTCGTACGATACACGAACTTCGAGAAAGTGCATTATATAATTCTAGCAGCAAATTTCAAATTCAGGTTAAAAGGAAGAGCGTATAGAGAAGACTGAAGACAGGNTATATATATATATATATATATATATATATATATATATATATATATATATATATATATATATATATATATATAGAGAGAGAGAGAGAGAGAGATAGATAGATAGATAGATAAATTTACATATTTGCATTAAAAAATAATTCTTTCTCTCACAAACATTATTAATGAAAGTCATATTGATGCGCAAATTTCTGTTTACTTTACTCTGTAATTATTTCATATATCCATAAACAATCTAGAAAATTATAAAAAAAATTAATTTATCTCATTGTTTTATGACTTTTTATTCACTTCTGTCTATGGTCAAATCGTAAATAATGGGTATATTAGATTAAGTTCGTCAATTTTGTATATTTGGTAATTCTTCCAATACTATCGCTTAGCGCGGTTGTGAAAAATTAATTCCTAAAAACAATTGAAGGATTTTACTCTCTTGCGGTTTATTACAAGATATGATTAATACAAAACAAATTCTCCAAGATCTTATAATCTTTGAAATTCATTTTTATTTGGTTTATTTGGGGAGATGTTGTGGGGGTTTTTTTATTGACAGGAGTACCATTCATTTCCAACTTCGGAAAATGTAATTTATTCTGTTCGTTATTCACAGTTCTCAAACAAGATATACTTATCTTTGCAATAATCTCCTTGCCTGCTTTGTGCTGCAAATGTGGATGTTTTGTCTGCAAAGAGTGGAGGCGCTCCAGATTCGGAACTGAGTTGGAGTCGCTCAACGAGAGACCGCTGTAAGATCAGAATGTTTGAGACATCAACAGTTTCCGGCTCAGAGTTGGTATCAGTGTGCTCCAACTTCGGTATTGTTGTCCGCATTACGCGGAACACGAACTAAGGCGTGCTTGTCTAGGAACTATAACCACGATAGTACATCTGATACGACACATAGTAATGACCTATAGACTGCCTTGGCTGTGTTGAGGAGGCGGAGATTGCAACTTAACGTAGTGTTGTGTGTTCGATCGGGTCCAGTAATCCAATTTCCAGGAACAAGTCCTTTGGATGAAGCCAACTGACGCGAACAAAGTTTTCCGTGTCAGACGAGCTCTTCTCTGAAAGAGGAAAACACTCGATTTATCTCATCCGATAAAAGTGAGAAGTAAGAGGTCGCTCGACCGATTTTGTCGAACTGAGATGTGTATTACGAAGTGAACCACGAGGCGAAACTATACAAACGCTAACAAAAAACTTTGGTGTAGAAATGGCGTATCCAGCCTGTGACTCACTCTTTAAAACTGTGTCCAAAATAACTAATATCATAGTACTATAGAAAAAGAACGTGGTGTGTAAAACGGTATACACTTAGAGGGAACTCTGAAGCACTGTGATTTGGTAGCAAAATGTTTTCAAAATATTATGAAAATAAAATTGAATGAATAGATCCTCAGCGAATATGTTGCCAAACGTCTTTCTATATTTTCTTGGTTTTCGTGTAGTACGTTTCTTGTTACTATTTCTTGTTTGTCAGCTTCTTTCAACGTTTCGTTTATCACGCGTTGTTTGATTCACAGTTGTTTGACAAGAGGGAACTTTATCATCTTTTAGACATTGTTTTCTTTCAGGAGCCGTTTACTGAACATGACCATCATTTGCAATAGATTTCAGTGGAGATTTAAGAACAATTATTTACGTAAGAAATTAAAAACACGATGAGAGTTATGTCACCGGAATGTGACTACTTTAAAGAAACACTTCTCCATTCATTTTACAGGGTATCTTCACTAATTCGAAATTCACCGTTTGGTGCAAACCAAACATTTTGCTCATGCATACAGATAATAATTCTCTATTCCCTCATTATTTTAAAATCGATCTGTCTCTGTCGAGAGTTAAGAATCCGACGATCCCCTCCAGCAATGGAGAGTTTTGGGAAGTTCTCTTCAGTTGGAGGAACACTGCTGCGGCCGAGTAGGGCGCCTTCCTCCGACAGCAACGATCTCATTCCACGCGTTGTATACCATCCTCTGCCTCAAGGCTTGTCCTCTTCCTGTCCCTCTCTTCGCGTCTCGCAATGCTCAACTCGCAGACGATGAATCCGGCAAATCCACTTGGTAGGAGTGGGGGGAGGGAGGGGTGTCGATGGAGCAAATAAGACTATGCCGCAACGGGGCAAATACTACGCGATTAAATCGATATCCCAATTTAAGAGAATATATGGAGAGTAGATTGATATTTTTTTGTTACATTCAAACAATATATGGGATTGTATAAGAATTTATTTCCGCACTAATATCAGTAATATTTTATTTTCTTCGAAATATCATTCCGAAACATGAAAAAAAAAATGATTTGACGATTGAATTTCGTACCGGATAACATACTATTTAATTTTGAAAAACAATCTAATCTCACTTGAAAATTTCAAAGCGGATAAAGTTTTATGTCTGCACTATTTTCAAAATTATACATTGCATTTTTACTGGGGTCCACTTCCCATGCTCCATTTCACTTCATCTTCATATCCTGAACAAATTTTGAACTCCATCTTATCATTAATCATCTGAAACCCTTATCGTCTTCTCCATTCCTTCCCTTCTTCCACATCCTCCTTTATTGGCATCCTCGCAGCTTTTCTCACAACAGTTCTCTTGCAGTCCGTTCCTGCGCCCCCATTCCTTCTTACTCCACTGCTGTTCTGCTTAAGGTGTTTTTTTATGATTCAACCATAAAGAAACATTCTAAAATTGATTTTTGTTTTACACCAATTTTTGTATTCGGAATTTGCACGTAGTGTATATTTAGAAATCAGCATATTTATTTATGTTCTCACTTACGCGCCACATCATATCCCAGAGTTTGGAGACTTTATTGCATTTGTACCGAACCGCTTAAATTATGACGAGATAAAATTTGTTTGTTTGGTTGAAAATTTACTTGTAAATATAGGAAGGATCATAAAAAAGTTTTGTTGGTGAATAAACAATTAAATTTATTCTAAAAAATCTGTTACAAACTGCTCATAAAGATGAAGGANCCCAGAGTTTGGAGACTTTATTGCATTTGTACCGAACCGCTTAAATTATGACGAGATAAAATTTGTTTGTTTGGTTGAAAATTTACTTACTCGTAAATATAGGAAGGATCATAAAAAAGTTTTGTTGGTGAATAAACAATTAAATTTATTCTAAAAAATCTGTTACAAACTGCTCATAAAGATGAAGGAGAAATAAGCTATTTTATTCTCTAGAAGTAAGCATCAATTATGGTTTAATTTTTTAAAGAAGTTCTTTAACAATTATGTACTGACGAAATCATTCTAATTATCAAATTATTTTCCAAAATAAATCGTAGTTGAGAAAATCACTCAAATTTCGGGATTAATAATAATAATATTAATGACACTGCCTCCATCTACTCGGCCTTCGGTATAAACCTATCGCCTCCGCAGTTGAATGTAGAATGTGTGGGTGGGTGGTTCGCCATCAAGCGCGTTCGCGTGTTCGCCTCTCTCTCTCTCCCTTCCTTCTTCTCTCCATGATTCCTCCCCGTCTCTTAGTGAGCTGCTTGCCATATTTATAGACTGATTAATATCGCACGTGACGGGGGCTTGGTCGACATGGTTATGGCTGCCTCTCTGTGTACAAGATGGTGGCGATCGCAGAACGGGGAAGGCGCGTACGTTGGTTGAAGAGTGTGGGGGAATGGCAATACATACATAACAACATACAATTTATACTCATAGTGTTCCTAACCTCTACACTACAGTAATGCGCATTTGATATTGGATTGGTGGCGTACGAGGTCAAGAACATATCAGGTGTACAAGAATTACGCGACCGTGCACAGAAGTGATTATTTTCATGCCAAGAAATATACAGTTGAGATAATAATTAATGACATATTCTGAAATATCATTGTATTCGAAACTTCACGTCGTCATGAACATTCAGAACAATCTCTTGTGCAATTTTGTAAAAGTTTGAGTTAACTCAAGCGTTGTTGTACTCAATCATTTAGACATTTTTCTGTTATTTTACATAATCAGAAAAGAGTTGTCGTACGTATGTATCTCACTCATCTTTCTAAATCCGAATTGAATATTTAAGCTTCTGTATGGAAATTTCCGTGGAACATTTTTTTACAATTTCAGTGCTAAAATTTCCGAAATGTGTTCATGTTATTGAAAAGAAGCTAGTTTTTATCAAATAATACTTAGTTTAATTTTGTATAATTTGCAAGTACAAAAACAGGCAATACCAAATGTGTTTATTAATCATCATCATTTATGATAATTACTTATCACAAAGCTGTGCTATTCTAAACGACAATAGTAGTTTTATCGATACAAGTATTACACCAATATTATTGTTGTACGTTACACACATCTGTATATTGTTCATTACAGAAATACCGAGATATGTTATAGGGGGATCACAGTAAACAACTTCGATTCCTGAAAAAAATCATTCGAAAATATTTCTAATCTATTACTTTGTCGACTTGAAAAATGAGGACTACAACGAGAACGAAAAGAATGCTATTATTGACCTGTAATCCTTAAAACTTGACAATATCAAGGTACGCCACTAAAACAAGACGCCAATCTCGACTCTTCATCATATTAAGGACTATGTAACTCAATGTTTCCGATTTTTATTCTTACTTTTTCACTTTTTATAATCATGTCTTTATTTCTCTTCCCGTAGGACAGATGAACAATTTCTCCAGGTACATACATTGTTTCCAAAAAATATCCCGAGATTGAATGAAATTAATGGAAAAATGTGAGGGTGCATTAGTTGCTTATTGAAGAACGTGAATGAATTAAGTGCGTCATTGCAACGAGATTAGAGAAGTTATAGATGATAATATTCAGAAGAGTAAGACAGAAGATGGTGAGAATGAGGACAAGGTCAGAGGGTGATTTACGCGAGGCTGATCCCATGTAGAGAGCGCTAAGATTGAAATGGAAGTGAAGTTAGGGGTGAAGCTCGACAAGGAGATATTTATCTAGAAGCAAAGTAAACCCAGAAGCATTATGAGTTAACGTGATGAACTCGGTGACGGCGAACCTTAGTAAGAAGAGGACACCCAATATTCAACGGAATTACTATAACTTACTTCTACAAGATATATTTTTTTCTAATATAACTTTTCCTCCCGCAACACTTAACTAACTGCCCAAAATAAGATATATTTAAAAAATACGATTTCTTTAAAATCCAGAAAATAATATTACATAAACAACAGTGAATCTTCTCTAAAACGAACATTTATTGGATCGTAAAATTAGTCCGCTATTGAGAAATGTCCGTTTCTGGGAAGTGAAGGTCAACGTAGAATAAAATAGAGAGTGAAAAAGTGACCGCTATTGAGAAGTGTCCATTAATGAAAATTTCATTTATTTGTATATTCTGTATATATATTTGTACTATTGTCGTTATATCATAATCTATCTCCCAGGTGACGCTTAACGTTTCTCCGTTTTTCTACTTGAGTTCATTGAAAGAATATGCACTTGAAAGCAAGTGCCTAAACCCTACATTTCTACTATGCAACAACGTCACGATTTGTGTGTAAGTACTTCATTTACGAAGTGAAATTAGGCTTGATCGCACATGAAGAATTCTCGAGGCACAATTTTATCCGAATTTGAAATGTGATGAAATCATTGCATTTTACCGATTTCACTGAATACATTTAGGGAATAGTTTTGGAAAATAGATATATACCTTCTTTACATCTAGACCTGACACTCGAAAGATCTGGGACACAGTTCTTTCGGATTTTCTCCCGGTTCGTGGAAGGCAAACGGGAGATACAGCGGTCAATATAGGACCCGGACGATCATGTCAGGTCCCGGGTTATCACAAATACAGCGTTCGATAAATGATCTAAGTTTTTTGGTCGAAAGTATACTGCAGAAATCTTTAGAACAATTCATTCACCCTAAAAGAGATCGGGAACCATCGACAACTGTGGTCAGACGATAGTGTCTTCGCCTCCTCGATTCCGCTAAGCAAAAGCGCACGGGTTCAAACACTAATAGGTGAGGTTTTTAGCTGGGGTTTCCTCACCCACTGAAGACATATGTCAGTACGGTACATTGAGTTCCCTGGTAACCCAACATCTCTACTTCTCAATTCCCTCATGAAAGCCACCTATTGGGTGAAAGAGCAGGCCTCATGGTTTACCAAAAGAGATTAAATAATGTTATATATCAGACGACTATGTCTTAAGAATACTGACTTAAGAATAATCCCTACGTCACACGCTTTGATGAAAACCACAAGACGTTCGTTCTGGAATGAGGTGGATTGGAGGTGGACGCCCCTACAGGGCGAGGGGAGGTGAAGAAGAGGGTTGTGGAGGAGGCTGAGGTCTGCGAACGCTGACTGGATCGTCGGAAATAGCTGGTGGTCTGGGCAAAGACTGACCGGATGTTCTACTACTTTGCACCTGTCGGCGCCAAGTTACTCCACTCCGACACGTGAATCCTCGCTTTTTCATGTTTCCGCGCTGAAGTGCTGCTGCTGGCGTTGGGGGACGAATATAACGATATATACGTCGCAGGAATCTAGTGTGTTCAGAATATGGAAATCATAAGGTATAACGCGTGTAGTTCCTAACAGAATTTGTATGTCTTGTCAGGATAGTCATTCGAGTAACTTAAGTGAATTGTGTTCTGTCCTTCAGCAATTAATGCCTATATCAAAATTCCTTAATTCCTCCGAATAAACATAATTTAATCTGCCATTTATCGTACAGATCCGATTTAACATTTTCTCTGTAAATAACAGTCATAAATTTACGCTAAATATATTACAATAAAAGTACAAATACCGAAAACTTTAACATTTAGACCATTTGTTAACGTGAAGGAAAAAAAATAATTTTATCCATCAGCTTATAAAATGTAACCCAAGATTGTATTACATACTATATGTGTATTTATCGAAATATTTACAAATAAACACATTAATTGTAAGTTTTGTATTTTGTGGAATAATCCTTATTTCATGCATTTCTTTTTTGGAGAAGTCTGTTTTTTTTAAAAAAATTAATNCATCTAAAAAAATTAATCCAATTGAAACCATTAAAAGTATTGGGTATCTTATTTCTTATTTTCAATTTTAGTTTATTTGACAATATTTATACTCAATTCATAAAAAGACATTTCATCACATATATGATTCTGTCTGCAACATATTATTCTATAAGCATATCATTTCACACCACCTGGAGAAGTAATTTCCATACCTTTTTGTCATTATTATTATGTTGAGGTAAATATTATTGAACAACTTACAAATTTTACTAATATATGTCTCTTAAAACGTTCATTTTGAATACAAAAAAAATTAGGCTGACACGATTTCCGACAACTTCCTGAATAATGTTGTAATTACGTAATTTAAGCATTTAAGAAATGGTTTTAGTGAAAAAGTTTTTGAAAAACTATATTTAAAAAAACTCTTTTTCGGATAGTTAGTTCACGATCGCAATAGTAGATCACAACGAATAAAAAAAGTTTAATTAACATTTTCGTCCTTACAAATGAACTCCCCGAATGACCCNATCTAGATGTGTATAAGAGACAGAGTCGATGCATCTCATGGCTCCGCTATAAAACGTAGCGAGTGAGTAGAGTGAGCCAGACGCAGCAACAGCAGCAGCAGCATTCGACGTTGAAGCGCCTACTTCCCGTACCAACGACAAGACCAGACATTCATTACTTGGAGAGTCATCGAGGAACGTAAATCATGAGAATGAGGCAAAGTGGACAGCACTCGCGGTGATTCACTTAGGGACCAGGATGCACTCGTTCGGGTTGTGGAGGAGAAATATTTCATTCTGACGCAGAGGAGATCATTCAGCTGCAAAAACGTGGCGGCGTGTGGTTTTGATGTCAGACGCAGAAAAGATTTGCATTAGAAAAAAGAGAGGGATTGTACGCTAACAAATGGGTTTCAGTTGCGATAAAAAATGCATATTTCTCAGGACAATCATTTATTCATCATCATTTTAAACTTTTATATTTTGATTCGAACGAACGTCGGCACAATTTTCTGGTCACGTATTCGTCAGTAATTTTGTTTATTGCCATTATATTAATTATTTGTTAATAATATTGAACAGCGGCGAACAGTTTTACAATTGAAATCGAGGATTTTTACGTAGAAAAAATTGGAATGGGTAAAAGTATGAAACGTTTAAAAATGGTTTAATTTTAAAAAGTATCATATTCTATTCATTTTTAGTGCCGAACTACTACTGCTAGAAAATCTATTTAAAAACAAATTTTATGAATCTATTAAACAAATCAACAATATTACAGCCTGGTTATTGTAATTTTCATAGAAGAAAGACAACTCCATAAATTTATTTGCTGTTTTTAAGGAATTAAATTCAAGATTTCGTAATTCATTCTTCCTATTTAGATTAGTGAAAAAGAGAGTATATATTGAAGTAGCTTCATTGGAAAGTAAATTGAAAACCAAGTTTTCTTTCTCGCTCTGATCGTTTCTAAAACCAAATATAACTATTAAATCTCCTTCAATAATATGTAGGACGTGACCCGCTAAACTTCTTTGTCACGCGGGATGCATAATGTTCATTAGTAACAAAACGTGTTATTGCGAAAACAATCTAGTGGCATAGGCATCTCGATTCACGATTACAATTCTAATATGTAATGTTACGTGAGAAATGTCCTCAAATTTATACTCAGAAAATTAAAAAAAAGTAAATTTAAATAGGAAATTAGTATTTAGGGAAAATAAACGAATCCAGGCTTGTCATTCAATTCTTAACCATTCCGTGACTATTTTGGAGTAGGGTAAAATAATGTCTAAGATATCTTGGACGTCCAATTTAGTTTTATATCGTAAGATAAAAAAGTAATCATTGTTTGCTCAAATATTACTACTTTTTTATTATTGAAGAAATATCGATTTACTTATTTTATATTATTTTAAAGAATATATAGCAATAGATTTTAGAATACGTTTATGCCCCCAAATGCATGTCAAAACTTCCAGAGGTGAAATCAATGACAAATATTAGCAATATATGTTACGTTTTCATGAGTGAACGCGATCAACTGTGCATACAATTTTAACAGCAATTTAAGAAATAATGATTGTATACAATATTAACAAAATTCACGCGAGTAATGCCGCGGGAGTTAGCGGAATATTTTTATAAGTGGTTATATTTTGTGTTGTACGTTTAAGATGTTATCAAGTTGAAGAATTTTGGTGATCCATTATTCCTTTATCAATTGTTCTACTCATTAAAACAAATCTAAGCATTCTTATTTATAAAGACTTATATTTCGTTGACGCAAATTCTGAAATCTCTTATTATAGTAGTTTCTAAAAAAATCAAAATTGTGATATTATTGAACATACTCGTGTAATTTTTGAAACTCAAAAGTTCGACGTGAGAAGTGGATGAGTTGTAGAGACCCACGGGACTCCATCGCATTGATGTAGAGTAAGCAGTAAAGGATAAATAGGTGTTTCCATTCAGCGGCGTGTCGCCCGAAGTAACTCGACATTCCGCGCCCGAGGCGAAGGGATCTTTCCGCTTTAATCGCTTGTTAGTCGCGGAGCCCGGCCTCATTACGCAGACTGGACAGTCTGCCCCCTCCCTCGACACGTCCCTGGGTCCCTGACGCGCAGTGCGTGCGTGCGTGCGTGCGTGCAAGTGAGTGAGCGAACGGGATGGCAGGGAGGCTGACCCTGCGCACTGTTACCCAAGGTTTCCGCGAGGAGCGCTACGCGGGCGTCGTTGTGCCTCCTGCGGGGTTTCCAAGGAATCCGCGGGGTTAAAAGCACACTCGTGAATTTCGACGTTAAGTGAGAGACAGGGGAGGACAAGGAGGAAGGCGTTTTTGCTTTAGTGCTCTTCCATTCCATCCTCCTTTCACTATCTCTCTCTCTTTCACATTTTCCCATGTTTTTACTAGTTTTTGTGTTTTATGAACGCTCTAGATAATTCAGGACAAAAAAACAGTTTTTGTGTTTAATTTACATACTGTTTTACAAAGCGCATGTTGAAATTATTTTTACTTTAATGTACCGAACTGTTTGTTTATTTTAGTTTTTTAGTTTCGCTTCCATTCGAGACATTCTAATGACGATGATTAGAGAGTGAGATAATGAATGCAAACATGGTAATAGTTTTTACACTTCTCATCGTGGTTACAAGAGGAACCAATATTGTCGGAACCTGGTGTAACCGTGTAACTCACATTAATGGACCCAATGAGGTGAAGTAGAAAAGAACTAATTACACGTTTTATTTGACGTTATCGAAAAGGATAAGGTTATTTACCAGTAATTACCTTACTGAACAGTGCCAATTGAATTTAAAGAAATTGAATTCTCAAATATTGTTTCTTTTTCCTTAAGCGGAACACAATTAAAAACTGTTACGAATACAAAATTCTTAGATCTCCATATTCACGACAACCTCAAATGGAATTGTCACGTTGACAAACTTAATTCCCAATTCAGTAAATAGTGTTACGCATTCCCAATCTTAGTTAACGCAGTTAGTCCACGTATTTCCCGTTGCGTTTATTTTGCAAACGTTTACTCCCATTTACGTTACGGCATTACCTTCTGGGGTAATTCCGGTCAGAGTATTCAAACTTTCAGAATTCAGAAGAGGATAGTTCGGATAATTTGTAAATCTCACCCCCGAAACTCTTGTAAACCTTTATTCAAGGAATTAAATATCTTAACACTTCCCTGCATTTATATTTATGAAACGGTCGTGTTTGTTAAGACCGAATTACTGAAGTGCCACCCTTGCTTTATACGAAATAGTGTCGTTCACGAACACAATACTCGCAATAGGAATAATATTCATAGCCCTAGAGTGTCAACCACTCTTAGCCAAAAAGGACCTTATCATTCGGGAATCGTTCTATATAATTCCCTGCCCAAGAATATAAAAGATATTATGAAATTGAATCTCTTCAAATTCGCGGTTAAAAACTACCTCCTGCACCAGTGCTTCTACACTGTAAAAGAATTTATTGATTTTAATAAAAGTTAAATCCATCTTGTACTTTATCACTCCATTGCTGTAGTACTTTTTAAATAACTTATAACAATTTTAAAAACTATTTTCTTACATAATTGTGTACTCTTATTGCTCATATTAATTTAGTTTTGTGTGNTGTGTACTCAACATTGGCACGTTTGTGTACATAAATTCTGTAGCCCCATCCTGGCCCGGGTTTTGCTCCGGTTTTCCTTGGAATAGAGGCGGATTTCTTATACAGGTTCTCTAGGCTTTGTCTGGGGGCGTGTTTATTGTAACAATAAATCTTGAATTTAGTGTTATTTCAATTCTTATGATTTTTAAACACTATACTCAGTGTAATCTATAGTTCGATAATAATTTGTACATGTAAAATAATTTTTGTGTGTTAAATTACAAACATATTGACATTATATATGTTTTATAACTCGCAGCTCACTTTTTATCTTATCTAGGAATTGTTGCTTATATTTTTAATCCGCCTCTGCCTTAGGGCCCTTGATCGGAATTGATGGGATGGTCCCTTGCTTGCTTCCGGAGAGTAAATTAATTTATTGTCCTCTTCCTGGTCATACGCAGTTTGTACTGCTTTTTGACAATAAATGCATCATTATTATTATTATAAATACATTCATAAAAAATAAGTACTTCATATAAAATGATATAATGAAAGAACCTTAATTTTCGGTCCCTTAAATTCTCAGAAAACGTTTAACTTGTATTTTCAAGTTTAAAATATATTTGAATATTAATGATTTATACTAGATAGAGTATATCCATTTAGAATCTGAATGAAGCATGTCGTCAACGTGTATGCCAAGTACCTACTTTCATGTAAGGAGGCAGCATGGCTCAGTGGGTAAAGCGTTGAGTTGCTCGCTGGATGGACGGGGTTTGATTCCCGTTGGGGTGGGGACTTTTCATCACATCTCAACATCCAGACTGACTCACAGGTCTACTCAGTGTGCTGTAAAATGAGTATCACGTCTATCCTGGGGCCAAACTGCCCGGGGCGAGATGCTGGTCACATCTTCTCCTAGTGCCGAGACCAAGAAATTGAGGAGCTCTACCGTCCGCGAACCCCTTGGGCATCTTCGAGGCCTGTCGTGAGATAGATTGACTTTTGTAATATAATTTCATTATTAAATTTTCCTTTGCAGGGGAGACATTACCATAGCGAAGAAAAATATGACTTCATATGAGAATTACTGTCATTACTGTTTCTAGAGAAAAATAATGTTTCTTTTTTATATTCGAATAGACTATTCATCATATCGGTAGTTTTGTTGACCAGAACCGATCTCTTGTTCATTCACTGATTGTTATTTAGCTCCGTATATATACGCTCCGCAAAACCACCAAATTAAATTACGATTCTCAAAATATGTATTCGACGTATTTGGAAAGTAAAAGCTCCGAATCTAGAAAAACTCGTAGAGAACTCATCAAGAGTAAAAAGGTAATAAAACCTCAGTAATAGAAAAATTATGGCATTTACTGTTTTCTCATTAGTTCATAGCGAATCTAAATTTGATGTTAAATATTTTTTTCAACTGTTCAGCGTTCTAGATGTTTTGTTAAGTAATACAGTTAATTGTGGGTGTGTGATTGCCATGATCGAAGTCACTATATTCCTTCCTCCTTTTATTGAAACATGACATCCGTCGTTGTAACATCATTTATTGGTACCGCTACGTAGATGACGTAATCACTCTTTGGACAGGGACACATAGACAACTTGACGTTTTTACTCAATTTCTCAATTCACTTCACCCTAACATAACCGTCACCACAGAAATGGAAAATGACAATACTACACTCCTAGACCTCTCAATTTCTTTAGTAAACAACCACCACCAGTTTGACATATTCAGGAAAGACACATTTTCAGACACATCCATTCACAATTCCTCACGACACCCTCCTTCGCACAAACGTGCTGGCTTCCACTCCATGGTCCATTGTCTCTTTACTATTCCACTCTCACCAGATAAGATCAGAAAAGAAATAGACACAATAAAACTTATAGCATCAAACAATGGCTACAGTACCTCTCTCATTGATAATATAATCACTAAGAAAGTTATATTTTATCACACGAAGAACCTCACATCACTTACTCCAAACAATAATATTCAAATCAGATATGCAATCCCTTTCATAGACCCTCTCTCACTTAAAATTGCTAATTCATCATTTAACATTTCATCATTTACACTACATTTTTCTCCCCACAAACACTCAACTCAACCCTATTATACACTAAGGATCCCCCCCATCTCCTCTGAAGTGGAGTGTTGTATGCTCTCTCTTGCAGTGATTGTCCCTCCGTGTACGTGGGGCAGTCTGGACGAACGTTCAAACAAAGGGTACACATGAATACATGGAAAAATAAAACTAAAGTCTCTCACTTCGCCAACCACCTAGTACAAAACACACACACATTCAACATTGAGAAGGATTTTCATAAATTAGAAGTAGAAAACAGATTTTGACCCCGGATCAAATTAGAAATTTTACATATCCATAGAATTCCAAAAAACATTAACATTTCCCTGTTAAATGAACGAATCCCTGAACTTCGTTCCCCCTCTTATGAAACCTGTCTTCAAATTCCTCTCACTCCCCAATCTCCAGGGCACTGCACCCTACTCCCAACA
>NNCF01131233.1:0-44486 GCA_002313205.1 Laupala kohalensis | reverse complement strand
TATATATATATATATAGACAGCAGTATATGTTACTGACGATGGCTGCTATGCAACCGAAAAAGCTTTATAACATTAAAACTATGAGCAACATACAAACGACGTTTTATTTATCATTCTTACCTTCCTTGCAAACAAGCTCTCTCTCACCCAGTCTCGTGGCTTGTAGATTGCTAGCAATAGTTGTATTTGTAGCTTCGCAGACCTCTGGTCAATAACTGATCCCGGTATGAACTGAACGATATTTACTCATCTCCCACATTACGGTCTCTTGAGCTGTGAAATTCAAATATTGAGCTCTTACTGGACGTAAGAGCTGCTCTAATTTGAGGTCTAACCCATTCCTATCGCCCCCACCCTCGTGCGACTTTAACTGGGTTTACAGAATCGAAAGGGCGGGTTCTGCGGTGCTCGTTCGTATTGCATCATCGATTGGAGTTATTAATAGGCAGGAACAATGAACTAGTTAAAAGCGGGGGACATGGTGATATCGGGAGATGTTGGGCGTTGGCAACTGACTACAAGGGCAGCAGAAATAAGTATTCATAGCAATGGCTGATCAAGACCTCCAAATTGATACAAGAGTTTTGCAGATTTACTGTTTACTATGTAATAATATATATTCCTTATTTGAAGTAATTTGAAGAATAATTCTAATGAACTTGTTCCATATTACTACAACTCAGAGTTCTATGTTTGCTACGTCGGTATTTTGAAATGAAAATTGTTGTCCTTTAGAAGGCAGAAAATATTGACAAGAAATGGTTGGGAGTTTACTCCATAACAACGACACGAAAAATTTGGCTACAGGAAACGCAAGAATTGACAATAATTGAAGAATCATAGTTAACGAGATATTTTGGGAAATTCCAAAATAAAATAATAACTTCTTCGTTATAAAAGGGTAATTCCTGACGATTGAAGTGATGCACTCAATTTTTTTCTCAACGAGTATTTGAAGTTAAGCTTCGTAGGGCTTCGCATATTTTTCTTCTGCCCTCTAAAACTAGTGTAAGTGATACGTGTTCCAATTTGTAACATTGTATTAAACTGTGATGGCGAAGAATATAAATCTCAACACACATTTCAATTACTGTATAATAAATTGTATTAAAATGTATCTACAAAGAAGAAAACATTTCAATGTAGGCTGTGGATTTTACTTGTTGGGATATCTTTTATTTTACGAAACAATTCCAATACATTTTAATATTGTTTATGATATCAAATATATATAATTGTTTCCAAAATGGATGTTCATTTCAGGAGAGACGGTTTGGCTACTCCACATCCCGTGAGAAATATATTTTGACGGTCGACATCCTATCATGAGAAAAGTGGAAAATTATTCACTTTTGAATGAAAGATCTGAGACTGTAAAACATATTTAAAATAACTTCGGCTGTATATTGGTACATATGTATCATATATTCTTGAGATAACCACGGATTTCATGTTTCCTATACCTCGTAGAATTACGTGAATATTTTAACAGAATATTTACTGGTAGTATTCATGACTCCACCTTTTTAAAAATTAACTCGTACTTCGTCTTCGATTGGTTTAGTTACCAAAATTATATCTGCACATATTGTAACCGTTATATCCTGGTTACTGTTCAGTTGCATTTACGTGCCGCTTTTGTTCCGCGCTAGAGAGAAACTTTTGAGATATTCTCACGATATTGAATCGTGTAGTGATTAATCCAGAGGAGAATAATTAAATTAAATGAATTCCTTTTGTCGAGGTTCAGGCCACGAGACCTGCTCTTCCCCCTGTCCTTTGGACTTGGGTTAGAGAATTTGGTTGGGTTTCCGGGGAACTTATGGTACCGAACCGACATTGGTCTGAAGCAGGTGCCGGAAACCCCAGCTGGAAACCTCATCTAGTTCGACCGAGCAGGGTTTGAAGCCACGCTCCACCGCTCAGCGGGAGCGGGATTACAGGCACTTCTCTCTGTGCACGGAATACACTAACCATTTTCACAAATGTTTTCAGTCAGAATGCTGTACAATGATAACACCGCAACATCAGTCACACACACTATTATCACTGTGGTTCAGATGTGTGAGGCGTTAAACACGAGGACAGCTCACTATCATTGGTCAACCTTCGGAGAGAGACGCCAAGTCCGGGCCATTCCAATATTTGACTGTGTGAACGTAGAGCACGCGGAACCAAAGACGCTGAACTCCTGACTGCCAACGTTATACGCATTCTCGTTCACCATCAGTGACTGACCGACGACGGAAGACTAATTCATTTCCGGCCCATGATGAATACTCATAGTACCACTTCTTGCACACGAAACATTGAAAGGAATCTTCATAAGCCTCCCAGTTATACCAATCTCGTTCCAGCCAATGCGTCTCGTTTATACACATGAGTTGCACTGCTTTAACGACCGTTTCTGGAAAGTTCTAGTGGCATTATTTTGCGTGCTAACCAAGTGTAGTATAGGTTCGCTGTGACAACGATACGCGGGTAGTCAGCTAAAAATTAAATTAATCAAAATAGAAATATCGTGATGATGTATGTTCGGTTACAATATGATCTACTAAAGTCAATTCTTAAAATAATGCCAAGGGGGAGAAATGTTTTGTGTTGTCTTCATGAATACAGTAAACATTGATGTATACTATCATAATCGGAGAGGAATAATCAAAACGAGAGAGCAAATATGGTAGAGGACGCGTCATGTCAGCATTCGATGATCCCTCCTCATCGCATTAGCATTGCATCCAATGGCGACCCCCGGAAGGTTTGTGAATTGAGTGCCAAATGGGAACTGACGGCCAACTCTCTCTCCCTCTGCATAATAAACGCGATCCTAATTGGCTGGTGAGGCGAGGAGAATTAGACTGTCTCGAATCCTTTCATGTGTGCGACCTTCGTTGGAATCATTTTTATTTTCTTATCGGTCACGTGGGGGTATTTTTACAAGCTTACGTTTAACTTCACTTGTTAGTTCGTATGTTTGGGTCAAATATTGCAACTTAATTTTAAACCAGTTCCCCTCAACCGATTGAACTGAAATTTGGCTGACATATATAAACTCTTTGATTGTAAATAAAATACGTACTTGGGCAAGTACTCACTTACCAACCCGTTTCTGTCCAATGAAATTAATTGGTTTCTACTTTTATGAATATTTCGCGTGACAAGCTTTTTGAAAACAAATAATTCAACATAAAATATTAAATCATTTTCAGCGATAAAGATAGTTAGTACGTATATTTTTATTAGGATACACTAATGTAAAATATTTATTTAGGTATTAGCATTTGACATTGCATTACTTTAATAAAAACATCAACTTGCTTTATTCGTTTTAGTAAGTCGCTTATCAAAAAGCTTGTTTTTAAAAGAACTTATAATTTATTATTTTGTTGTGTAGATCACTTACGTAAACGAAGACCAAGACCAATTCCTTCGTCTTCGTTATGCGCAAAAATGGAGTGCAGCACGTTTTATATTCACGAGTAATTGTTTTAGAACGATAGACGCTTCAAGAAGTACATTTGCTCCAAACTAATTGAATTTGGATTGAATAAAGATATTTTATATAAATTATATCTTCCACATTCTAGTTAGATAGTTTAATTTATTAGCACATATAATTATATTATATCAGTTGGACATATGTGTTAGGCAATGGAAAGAAATACACAGAATGGGGATGTAAGAATTAAATAATTTGCATAAAATGGATGTGAAGTATGTTTTAGTATTCATTGTCATTAGTTACGTTTTATTATAAAAGATATTACCCATTGTTGAAATTTACTGTTATAAAAGTTTGTCCCTGACAGTGGTAGTGAAGAGGTGGCGTCTTCGATCCTACCATACCGCCGATAAGACAGCGCGAGTTCAATTCCCCACTCAGCTGAACTGAGGGAGGTTTTCGGATTTAGGGTTTCCCACGCCTACTTTGTACGGATCGGTTCCATAAGTTTCCCAATAACTCAGTTTTTTCCTTCAGAATTCCCTCACCCAAATAATGGGAAGGAATCTCATAAATCATGGAAAAATAAATAAATAAATATTACAGCAATTTCTCAATTTCTTCAACGTAGTTTATATTCGAGTTCGCGTTACGTCGGGTACAAGTGACATTAATATCATGTACGATACGGACCACCTCTCAAAACTAATTACAAATGTTCGCATTCAATATCTTAAAAAAAAACTAATCAAATGAGTTATATTGAGCAATTGATTGGTTTTTAAAATATTTGGCGATGAAATAGACGGAATCAGGGCCACTGAGAGGGTTTAAGAGGGTATGGGATACGCATAATCTTGAACACATCTCCCAACTACTCGATCTTTCCTCCCAAACTGTATCTGTATTTACTTTTTAGTAAATATAGTAAATTATTGGCTTATATAGTAAGTAAATGCAAAATATTTCAATAATTATTTATTGTAAAAATTTAGTGGATCTATCATGCTTTGCTCGTAAAATGGAGATTAAGAAACTTAATGAATGAATGAGTACTGAAATTATCTAATGTTTTATGTTTCACAACAAATTTTAACACTCTTTAGTTACAGTAACTTTTCTACTAACAACAATCAACCATTAATTTTCGACAATTTTCTACCTACCATAATTTATCGTCGTAATGACTTTCCTCAGAGCCTGAAACAAACATAACACATTACTTTTATCTTCCGATGATAACTTTTCAAATTTTATTCCTTTGGTATTAAATATGTTGATCTTCTATCAACTTCACAGGTCCTCCTAAAGATCTCTATTTCTGAGGCATAGTACAACCAACACCACAGGAGGCCTCGTTGGCTCTCGTTTATGTTACCTCTAAAGATTAGTTGTTATTATTGAATTCAATTAACTCTCTAATTTTTCATATAGAGTTTTCATTATGAAAGGGACTGTGTTATAGAGGGAGAAAGAGAGATCGTTATATAGAGGAACCAAAGTTTTGTATTACACGTTTAGAAATAAAGTAATACCATAAACTCACTCAACGAATATTTACTGCATAAAATATTACGATCATTTTCTTTCAAGCCCTGAAACACACAAAAAACTGAAGCGAGTTAAGCTTGAACTGAAACACCATCTACTGAAATACCATCGTTATAAAGCAAGAGCAATATCGGCGTAGACAAAGAATAAATACATTACTGTTATGACAAACCAGACAACCTAGTTTATTTAATTTTTATAGAGAGATTATCGATATGGGGAGAATATTTATAAAGTGAGTCTATTGTGTTTTCACACATTTTTTTCTCTCTCATGTTAATAGGACACAGTATGGCCCCAGAATACCGGCTCTACTCAGGGAGAAGGTTGGTCCTGCCGCTGCTCACCTTGCTCACCGTCTTGCTCCAAGTTACCTCTGGTGAGTACCTGCCACATGGTTGCATGGTCTCATTTAATGTTTCTATTATTGACAATATTTTCGTCTACTAGTAATATTTTAATTTTATTTTCGACCTTTTAAGTGGACGCAATCATTCTTTGATCAGATTGTCAGGTGAACACAAACAACACAAACAAATGAATGAATCTTCTTGAGAACATGATGAAAACAAAACAATGAACTAGACCTAAATCAACTGACTACAAAAACCCACATAAATATATATATTGAAAAAAATTAATAGAGAAACAAACCATCAAAATAATTAAAATTGACAATAATAATTAACTTTAGATAACATATCTCTATCTGTTTGTAAATTCAAATGGGTGTAGTAAATGTGAGTAACATTTCAGAAAAAAATCATTTGAAATAATTTGGTACCTGATCTAATATATTAACACTACTCCAATCTATCGACTGAATTTCGTCTTTATAGTGTAATGATGTAAAATTATATTGTTGTGTGTTAATCTACGTCCACTTAAGGGTCGAACATACAAAAAAAAAAATTCTTGCGGCCATAAATTGCTTTGTTTCAATAAGAAATCTTTGAATACATTCTTACTTTCCGGTATCGTCGAGAATTATTTTCTATTTTATATAATAAGAGGAAGCCCAAATTCTCAGAAAATTAATGGAGGAAGTTCCTTAAATCGTGATTAGAAGGTTACCTTGTGTTGTTCAGTTCAAATAAATAAAATAAACATAGTTAAAATTAACTATTTGTCGAGAAGTTACGGATGTAGTTTTCATTTCTACATCCCTATGTTTTATCTTATGTAAGCAACTTCACGGTCATAAATTTCATTCCTCGTATCCAAAATGCATTATATGACAAATTGTTAATAATGTACTTAAAGGAAAAATTTTCATGTGGAATAATTTAAAACGACTCAAATACTTAGGTCTAAAACGACTAAAATTTATAAAAACTTCACAAATGATTAAGATTTAAAATATTTTTTGTCTTCATAACGGTCTATTCTTTAATGATTGCAATGAAATATTATTTTTATTGATGGTCATAACGATTGGGTTAGTAGAAGATTTGTATATACCGTCTGTAAAACTTGTTGATTATGGAGCTTATGAGAATTTCAACTTTCATTTCAATTGAAGTAATACCTTTTCTTTGAATTTTTTATAGTTGAGTAAGTAATGAATTATATACTCCTTTACTGTTATTTTAATTATACTCGTGTGTAGTTTCCGGATAGTTAAACAAAGTGATGGTGAAACTTTTTTTGTATTATTATATGTGTAGTCTCTATTCGTTACGTTTCTCTATGTGTAACCTTCAACGAAGTTTCTTCTTTAAAGATCAATCGAAAAAATAGGTCCTGACATAGAGCTCTCTGCAAAACGTGTGCTTAATCTATGGAAATATCCTTTCTTTACATGATTAATTTTAAGTTTGAAGTTTACGAGGACGTTTCTGATACAAATTGTTCATTTTCACTAATTTTTTCAAGGTTTTAGTTCTATTATTTTGCTTCGAAATAATCTCAATATCCTTAAAATAATTTTTAACCTCATTTAACTGAACAGCGGTGAATTTATTTTTGAAAAATGTCAACTATCAATCGGACACTCCCTACGTTCCTAAAAAATGAGGGTATCCTAACTTAATTTAAACAAATAGGAAACATGTTTTAATCATTGGGAGATATTTGTGAGAAATACTCCTCACACATTTGGTGATAATGGGTTGAACCAGCAGAAAACAATAGCAGAGTTTTTAGTACAGCCATATTAGTCAGGAACACGTTCTAAAATTAATTGTGTTTATCACTAAAGATTGCATATGATGTACACATATTTAAAGAACTTGCATGGACTGGCACAATAATATATTGCTCAAAAAAATATCGGACTAATGGGAATTTTTTCTGGATTACACCGTGTACATTGTGACTCAATAATCCCAATAAGCTATTTAAATGTTTTTATAAATGAAAAAATGCATCAGTGTGTATGAGCACCTGATAATCTGTTCATTGCACAAATTATGAGGCATTTTAAGGATTTTTTAAATAATATTCTTTTATCCCATACTAAATTCATCTGCGTTTTTAAACGCATTCGTGGAAAAAAATACTTGCTTATTTACTCAATATATTTATTTCAGAAAAGATACATTTCTCGTCTGTGTATTAATCTTGATATTCCTCATCAGTGTTTTAATCTGTTGGGGACGTTTTCAATATTTCTTGTAGGAAACTATTCATCTATTAATACTACCTCAATACGTGTTTGATGAACTTATCAACTTAACAAGAAAAGTCCGAGTTTGACCTATAATGTATTTTGATCCGATTTTTTGTGACAATAAGATTTAAAACTTTTTTGTAGATGGTCATAAAACAAATTAAAAGTCTCTTTCTTTCTTTTCTATTCTTCTATTCTTTCTTTCTTTATCTCTCTCTCCTGCTTTCCTCTAACATGCATCAGGGTCGATATTTGGACCTGTCATATACTACCTTACTATCCCGGCAAAGCACTCGCTTTTCGAACAATTCCCCAAACCACAGCCCACCAGATGAACGTATCCATTAACCCAATGCGCAATTCATCTGATCGAGTAATCTACCGCTCACTGGAGCTGCGGCTCAGCTAACAGTAACAAAACATGCGCCTCGCATATCTTGCCGTGCATTCACGGGGTTCTCCACGTTTTTTCGCTCAGTATGTCGTTTACATTTCTTTAGAGTTAAATTATTACACCTATAGTCTATCACCAGGATAATTCAAATTGCGTTTATTTATTGTCGCTTGCATCAAACGAGTGATATTGACCATACTCAGGTTATTAGAATAAGCGAACAAGTACTATTATTAATTAAAAACCTAAACGAATTCAATTATATCAAAGAGAAGAAAAGGAACTGCTACAAGAAATTTAGATTTAATTTAACAAATCATTATTTTAATCATTATAAACTTCGTGAAATTTGAGCAAGTGCGAAGAATATATTTTTATTGTTCATATACTTTTTTCTCTTCACGTATACGTTCATTTTCGTAATTTGGAACATACCCTTCAGTCGCACTAGATTCCAATATTTTTCGTCAATCATACAAAACTCGTCGCGTAGCGTCGTGTGAAAATACTAGTCCTTTACACGCATTGTCACTCTGCTTGTCCTGTTTATCCGTCGCGTCATCAGGCGGCGGGTTGGAACAGCAAGGGCGACAGCGTACGGGTAGCCGCACTATGAAACATTTATCGCTGACACGGCACTCTCACCTCGTGCACGGCTGCAAGGGGTGGGATGCGAGAAGGGTGCGGCAGGGAGAAAGGGAGGGGACGCAGAAATCGAAGGGTTAATCGCTGGCTAGTTCCACGTCCACCCTCCACGTGTAAATACTGGTGATGTAGGGATCGAGTTTTCTTAGCTTTCACCCGTTGAATGATAGTACAAAATGGGAACGACGAGCATTGTTCAATATCCTATTTACTTCGAAGTACGTTTAGTTGAGCTGCGAGTTTTCTGATGTCGTCCGAAATAAATATCAAAGCAGTAATAGAAACCCATGCGCTCCAGTCTTACGAAACACTGTCGTTGAGCACCCTAGGTTGGGATGTGAAGTCCAAGTTCAGAGGAAGGAAAGGGTTTCACCAAACCATTCGATGTGACATCCCAACCTTATGGTTAGGATGCGTTGTCACATCCAGAAGTTTGGGGAATCCTTTTCTTCCTCTGAATTACTATGAGACCTAAAACCAATACACTTATTTGAAGAGTCGTTTCGATTTTCAACTTCATCTGCTCTTGCTATATAACACTAACCCCACCGGTGGCGCAGGTGGTAGCGTTGTCGCTTCTCACCGAGTCATCCCGGGTTCGATTTCCGATGTGGCCAGAAAATTTGTAGCTTTTTACATTAATGTCCTTAAGTTCATATAGCTGTGACTACTGAAAAGCGAACCCTCCTTCCTCTATCCACCTCCTCCTACTATCAATAACTATAACCCCNCCCCTCCTCGTGGGCCAAGTTGTTGGTAAACCCAGCTAAGCGGCCCACCTACTGACAATAGCTCTACCACCCAACTCCTACCTCTTATCGCTCCATGTAGATAAGCTTCAATAGCACACTACATTTCCCATTTACAATTACAACAATACAACAATCTAACACTTAGAGCGGCGCGCCGTTGTGCTCAATAACTCGTTGACAGAATGACACTCTAACTCACTCATCCATCTATTACTATTACAGATAGAAACTTAAAATATTTAGGTAATGTTTCCCCTGTACTGAAAAAGCTCACTAAGTATGGACTTTTCAAAATACCAATTTTTGACTACTGAATTATAGCAAAGGATTAAACAGTATGCCATAAAAGAACTTCCCGATATATTTCAGTATAATTTTGACAATGTCGGAATATGCGTCTATATACCTCTCTTCAACCATGTGTGGTCAAGATGTCGTTCGGAAACCCTTTTATAAAACATTTCTTAATGGTGTTTAACAAATATTCTTGCACGTGTACAGAGGGAATAGTTGATCAAGGGAAGCGCACTCCATGGACGTGACGGCTAAAGCGTGCAGTGGGGTGAAGAATCAAAAAAATAAACAAGAAATAACAATGCATAATGTTAGGAAATAAAAAAACATACCTCCGATTTTATTAATTCGAGAAACAGTTACGTTACATACAAAGATAAAAATGTATCTTGTAGTTTTATATTTATGAGCGTATATTCTTTATTTTAATATAGTTATATTTCACAAATAATCCGTGGAATGTTTCACGTGAACCGAAAAGCTCCATCGCCAGTTTATTAAGCTGATGTAATTTTTCGACTTTGAAGAAATATAATACCGCAGTTTAACATCAAATAATTTATCTGAACAACCCAGCGAATAACGAGAGTGAATGTATCGAGGCGGAATATCTCCAGTGTTCGAGAAAGCTGAAGAAACATTGTGGAAAGGGAATATTACTTCAATTAAGAGAGAGTACTAAAGGAAGGATTATAATGATCATTGTCAAGTCAGGTAAAGCAGGAAATGCAGAAAATATCAGCTTCTTAACAAGGGTTTCCGGAACCCGTTCCTGCAGGTTGTACGTAATTGGAATGAACCAGTTCAGAGGAACAATTGACCGTAGCGACGCAGCGGAGTCGGATTAAAGCGTTTGATCATCAAAGGTCGAAATACAATTATAATGAGGATTCTGTACAGTGGAACAATTTCCCATATGACTTATTTCCACCATGAAAGATAACTGTTGCACTTAGAACTAAATTAGGTTTTAAAATCTGAAGAAGATAGCTAATTTACTATTAGTTCACTACTCAAAATATAACTTCGCAATTTGAATCATCAGTGAGATAATTTTTTTCCGAAATTTTGGGAAAACCTATAAGGGAAATATAGCAATTTCCTTTGCCAAGGATAATGAACTTCTACGACAATTTATATAAAACGAATTCCATTGATATTTTACATTATACAATTTGAGATGTATACATTGTAATATCATTAGAAATATCATTTGGACATAAGTAGAAATACGGCTGTATGATAAATGATTTATAAACATCTTTTTTAAATATCATTAATATTGCAGAATGTTTAAGTATTCCACCGTCTTATTCCAGCATGAAACTTCAAAACAATTGTGTAACAGACATGCCTCCCTTGTATGCAAATCTACTATCTGCGCATCATTAAATTCTCCTATCTCTCTCTCTGCCTCCGAATTCTCCGGCTTTCACTGCAATCGAGAGTTGCGATGTGCTCAGACACACATCAAAAGCGCTTGATGCATATTTAGACCGTCACAATCTGCGCAAAACCGCAGTGCTCCACTGAGACTATCACGACTATAATTTCAATAGACAAGATCGTCAACGAGGGTTACGACGCGGAGAAGCCATACTATTGGATTCTGAGTTGAGAGACATGGTTTTGATACAAATGTTTCTGAAATTAATACCGGGTACGCTATTGTTCAAGAAATGAGTAGATAATGTGTGTAGTCGAAAAACGCAAGACATGAAATCTCTAAAAATAAAAAGAAATAATGACACCTTTTTCGAAGGCAAACGCATTAAGTACATTTATTGTTACACTATCAAAACCCAGCAGTACCATCAACGTCAAAAAAATTCATGAATACATTATTACACATGGCGGCGTATATCTACCACCCTACCAACAGCGGGAGGGGATCTTAATTTATATTTGCATTTTGATGCTTTGGGCGTCAAAGCATTTACTTTCATGTTATGTTAAACATATTTCGCACTATTTCGTGTTCCCAGGTTTTATCCAAATTCAAATTTTGTTTCCACTTTTAGTGATTATGGGTGACAGTTATTACATCAAATTTCCTGTCATCTTCGGACAACAATTTTTAAAATAGAAAAATAAAATACAGGAAATGATACAATTTGGTTTTATAAATAAATAGAACAACCAAACATCTTTCTTTTCTATGTTCGAAGAGCAGACCACGCGGATACTGAATCATGTAATAATATATGATAATTAAAAAATCTATTGTAAGAAAAGATAGAAATAGATACAACAAATAAAAAGAGACGAGGAATATTAGGACCAATTATATGTATCTAATATTTAAAGATGAATTTCTTTGAATGTTTAAAAGTTGATTCTGTATGCGAATCTTTTTCATTAAATGGATCTTCATCAAACTGAGTGAAATTGTCTGAGACATTTAGGAAGGTACCACGTGTGACTGGACGAGTTCGGCTAGTAAAGGATAAAATTTAAAACAACGCGAATCATAACGCAACGTTAGTAATAGAACAGTACGTGAAGAAGAGGGGGAAGCATTCTTCAGTCGTGATCTAACGATTATTTCCACTATTCGCCAACACGCAGAATAAATTTTAGTTATTACCAAAATATCGGTTACAAACTGCGTATGACAATGTGAAGGACAATAATGTAATTTACTCTCCGGAAGCAAGCATGTAACCATCCCATCAATTCCGATCAAAGGCCCTAAGAAAGAACCGGATTGAAGATTTCAGCACATTCCTTAGATAGTTTACTACCTGCGATAATATCAACAAAATATCAACATATTTGTATTTAATAAGACGCAAAAAAAAAACAGTTCACAAGTTCTTAATATTATTGAGCTATAGATTATTCGGAAAATATTAATTTTTAAATGGTAACTATTAAAAAAACTCTAAATTCGAGATTAGTTATTAGAATATGCACAAGTCTAAAGAGCCTATAAATAAAATCCGCCTCAACCCGAAGGAAAACCGGAGAAAAATCCTTGACAGTATGGGGATATAATAAATGTACACAACCGTGGCAAGGTTGAATACATATAAAACTAAACATATGGATAATATGAAAACAATAATGGCATGCAAGAAAATAGTTTTGAAATTTAATCATATATTTTGAAAGTAGTAAAGAAATGGTATGATAAAGGACAAGATCAATTTGTATTTAATATTTCAAAAATAAATATTTGATGAATTTGTTTGTATACTTATGTACCAAGTATGCACACTGTTTGGTGAGTCGTTATAAATTTATAAATGTTTTGTCAAAGAAGCACTACAAACTGCGTATCCTCTTTAGTTAAATTTTTTTATAAAATATGTATTACTTTTTAATTGCTTCATCGTATATCAATCATATGGACCATAAACGGCCAAGTTAACGTGCTAAGTGAAAGTTGCATTTTATCCACGTAATAAGTCAGTCGAATGGGGAAATCTTTGGATTTTACGCATAAGAGTCAGGACGTGGCGACAGAGATAACGACCAGTATTAGAGAGAGGCTGATGAAAAGAACGTGATGTCATATATCCCACCAACATAGCGAACTATGTGAAGATTTCGCATGAGAACACAGTGGGTTCATTGTAACACGAAAGCAGAAAATGGCGTATACATCGGTTATCCAGATTTTCGTTTTGATGGTGAATAAACGAATGAATTAATAATAAACGAGGACTTTAAAGTTTATCGATGATTTCGAGCCGCATCTGTATGATATTTATGAACCATAATCTGAGTTTTATCCATTGCATAATCGAGCAGTGAGTAGTGTTACCTTGAAGGAAGGTAATAAACTTGCCAAAATTCGAATTCAATTTGTCTTTTAAAACAAATTATTAAAGAAGTAGTGCACATGTAATTATAAGATTACGATGCTTTCCCGGTCCAAAAAGTAATCTTAATAATGATACCTCGTTTGTGGGTATGTGTCAAGAATTATGGGAGAAAAGGGGAAATGTGACCTTTCGGAAATAAGACTGCTATGAAGAACGTGGGAGTATCGTACTAAGTCAATATTATCATACGAGTGAAAGAGGACAGTGCACGTGTGGAAAGAGATACTCACCTCTCCGTGGTTGCTACGGCTGCGTGAGCAGTAACCAAGGAACGTGCGTGGGAAGAAGCAAAGCGACGAGTGTTGGAGGGAGAGGAGGAAAGTGGGCAAAAGGGGAGGTGAGGGGTGAGGATTTGGCGACAGCCTTATCGGCTTTCCGTGTTCCCAATTTGAACTCCCCCACACCCTCGCGCTCTGTGACCCGCTTTCAGTCGTGAAGCGCTGCCTTCAAAATCACAGGCTCCATTCATCTTTCACTTCCTCAATTGCTTTTCATTAGAAGGCTTATCACAACATTATCATAGTTCTTTTATTTACTACCAACTTTAGATTGTTTGTTTCGTTTTGTCAAATATATTGTGAAGTTCGTATGCAAGTCTCAAGAACAAATAGATATTAAATTTGTGAGAAAATAGGAAACCTTTCAATTTACACACTCAGAGCACAATTTTTCAATTTACATTTTGATATAAATATTCCTTTATTCGATACAAATATAATCCAAGACTTAAAACATTGTTTTTACAAATTTCAGTTGTTAGACCCTGGTCTTATAAGAATTCCAAAGCGTGAGAAGGAAGCGCTAAGTAGAGTATTGTCTAGTCAAAAATTAATAAAATATGTTAAGTGATGTGAATCACCTCGAAACTGATCTTATAGTGATTAATCTACTAGCAGGTATTGTCGAGACTTGTGGGACTTATTTTATATGTTGTATGTTCAAGTTTGTGTCCACGGCATTGGAGACTGGCTTCCTCGCAGTTTTCACTCGTGGCATTTAAGACTCGGAACTAATGAAACACACTTATTTCAAGGTTGCTTCAGTCGTATCTTCAAACAATTTCAGAATATTCCTTATAATATAAAATCGAGATATAGAACATGAAATTTTAAACATACACTAACAGATTTTTTAAGAGAATATGTTATTGTCACGCCATTGTTATAGTTTTCTATATACTGATTAAATTTCTTTTTTCACGCATGTTGTTTTTAATCCTCTTTATTTATAATAGTTTATTTCTAACTGTACGTAACCTTGGCACGGTTTTGTACATTATCTCTATAGCCCCATCCCGGTCCGGTTTTTTGTCCGGTTTTCCTTCGGGTAGCGGCGGATTTTCCTTGGGCGGGAATGTCATTAATACATTTGTTTTGTTAATCTTGAAATTTCACAGCAAAATTTTCTACAATATATTTTGGAGTAAAAAATCGATAACAGTACGTATTTATTAAATAATTTATTTTATAAATATTAAACCCGACACGACACCGGGGCTCTTGATCGGAATTGATGGGATAGTCCCTTGCTTGTTTCCGGAGAGTAAGTTAGTTTAGGAGGAGATGTTATTATACTTTTTCTGTAATTCATGATGCTTTGCCATGAATTTAAAAGCTGTGGTTTTATAAACGAACAATGAACCTCTACTCAATGAGATGTTCACATTCCACATCCGCTTTGCAGAACAACCTTCCCAAGCCTTGATACGCACCTCTCCTCGCTTTCCACATCGATTGGCATCAGCCTTTAATCAGAGCATCCTCCGCTGTAAGTGCATTGCCGGCTCACCACAGGGACTTTAGCTACCTCAAGGCATATGTTAGTTCGCATGCTGTAATATCTAGTTTGCAGCAAGCTGATACAAAACATAAAAGTGTNTTCGCATGCTGTAATATCTAGTTTGCAGCAAGCTGATACAAAACATAAAAGTGTAACATGCCTTACCTTCAGAGGCGAATGTAAACGTTCGGCGCCCCTAGGCTATAGTAAATACAGCGCTCTTTGAGAGCAGATTTTGTATACGTATATTTTAAATATGTATATATTATTTATATTTTATTAAACAAAGTAATTATTATATACGATGTTTATTTATTATTATAAGGCACAAAGTGGTATGAACATATACTCTGAAGAATTGAAACATAGTGGTTGTTTATATTATAAACTATTGTTATTAACTTATTTTATTTAGGTTTATTTATTTTATTTCATATTGATAAAATATAAGTTAATAACGATTTAATGCAAAGATAGTGTATTGTGATGTAGCTACAGAAAATGTTCTGTTTTTACATCAAGATGAAATATAAATTCTCGTCCTTGTCGTCGCCACTCGAAAACACAAGACAAGAAGACGAGCGTGGTGATTGTATTATTAATTACTAATTTCATCTTTGATTTATAACAAATGTTTTGTCATTTAAGTTATTATATCCGCGTATTAACTAATAATTCTCAATAATTATTTTTACTATTAAACGAGGACAATTACTTTGTAAATTTGAAACTAGATTAACATTGAAATAAATTTAGATTCTCATTTGAATCGTCCTTTCCCGCGAAGCACGTCTTTCAGTCAGGCGAGACAGCAGCACTTTCCGAAGTTTTTGTTGTATTACTCTTATATGCCGCGTAAGATATGAAAATCTAAATGTCATTTCGTCGCTATTACCATTCGCCGTGTTTTACTTGATTTTCTTCGCTACGTGAAATGGATAATTGTGTCACAATATTAAAAAAACATAAGCCCCCGTGCAGACCCATAGAAATCTAAAGTCAAATAATTCGAAATTTTGCACTAAGGGCATACAAATAGGGAATGGTTCAAGCTATCATTTGAAACGTATGTGGGGGTACTTAAGCCTATTCGCTCTGACGGATATAATACCTTAAGAGGTTTAAAAACAACTGGACCGTGAATTCTCATTTGCTCCAAAATCGCATATTGATACGAAATCCGTTGCAACAGTTTTTAAGTGATCATTTCACGATTACCAAAACATATATTGTTCGTTCTTTTTACATATTAAAAGTATTTATCGAGTTCATTTACTTCGCCTGCGTCGTTCACCGCTAGGAAGAGGGGGAGGGCGTGGGGGTGGGGGTGGTTGTAGTGGGAGATGACTCTTGTGTCTGCGTCCGATATGTCTCGAATGACCGATGGGTTACGGGGAGGTTGACGTTATCTCACCATTGTCACGCCAAGGAAAAGACTATTGTGCGACACGGTGGCGCAGTTCAGGGAACCCCGTTTACTATCGCTACTAGGGTTGTTCGTTCAATGTGATGGTTGTTGGAAAATAGGATTTCTTAATTTTTATTTTGTGTAGAACTGTCGCAAACATTGACTTCCTAGTCATTTATATTTTTATTTAATTGTATATTATGCCAAATACAGTCAAATCACCAAATAACGGATTATTAATGTTTTGAACCATGTGAATTATACTCAACAAAGTCCATGTCATAATTATTTACTACTGTTGTTAAAGATATGGAATTCGAAAGTTGACTGAGCCGTGCTGCATATTTTTTATTAATCAGTTTTTGCGGAAGGAAATGATTTTGGCTATTTTATATAGTTATAGCAGTGCGGTTTCTCTTAAATGATGGAGTGAAAATCCGTTATTCGTAGTTTCTAAACATAAACTGCATATGAGAGGGCTAAATACAACAAAGCCAACTCACCATTTCCAGTTTTATTTACGTTGATGGTTTGGCATTAACCAATAGACATGTGGTGAGCGCTTTACTTGAATAAACAGCTTTGTGGGGGGAAAATGATGAGTCCACATACACAGTAATTATTCATATCCCATATCGTATAAACAGAGTATTGTACATGGAATCTGTGATTGCAATACCGCACTTTGTAAACTCAAATGAAACATTCTCTTTCATCTATATAACTGGTAGAATTGGGAGGACATTGTGATCAGTGTTTCACAAACTGATAACCAAAGCGTTTGCTTTACTACCGATTTCATTCAGAGTGTAAACTATTCTCAGTTCATTTCCCGTCTAAACTCCTCATTGAGGAACTCTATTTTCGTACTAGCTTTCAGTTCATGGCAGTTACGAAACTTACACTTTGGAAGTTTTATTCCTCCTAAGATAATAGATTTTGACAAAGTTTTGGTAGCAAAAATTAGGACTTGCATCCCGATTGAAAGCTTTTTCTGTAGGGGAATTTTAATTTAAGCTTCTAATGTTCGAATTTTGTCTGAATTTTGTTTGTGCGTAGATTACATATTGAGCAACTTTTTAGATTATGTGAATTTGATGATACTCTTAGTAATATCTAATATTTCATCGGTCTTAACATGTTTTAAATGACGACTTTTTAATAAAATTTTGTTGTTAATGGCATTAACCGCGGACAATCTAGAGACTGAATATAGTGAAGACTTTTAACTTACAATACCATAAGCTACAGACAAATGTTTAAGATTACTATTTAATGAGACCCGTTAATACAAAATTTATAGTATTTTGGAAAAAAATTTAAATATTTATTTCTTAAATATATGTTTAAAAAATATTTTTCTTGTATGACTTTCGATGAACGTTTATATTGTACATCTTAATAGAGATTATTCCGACTTATTCTTGGAAGTATCTAATAGTAAGAATTTCGTTTGTGATTATCATAAATGCGCGTTTCGCTAGGTCGCGTCTTTTGCTACATCGCCGCTGTGTTTCGCGACTGCCGGCGCATAAGAGCTTAAGATGTCATCCAAGTCAGTGTGAAGAGATGAGGGCTTTGTTCAGAACCCTTAGGCGCTGTGTGCATCAGGAACTGTGGAGAGGAAGCAACAGGAAGTGCGAGAGGTGTAGAAGACTCATCTTGAAGAGTGGACGTTCATTGTTCTGATGTTCCTAGCTTTTATGAAATGTGCTTCAGTTCCCAGGTTGAATGCATAATTTATGCGTTACACAAAACGAACATGTTTAGTTTCGGAGTTAGTACGCATCACGTTTAGTTGTTCAGAACGTATCACGAACGAACGATTTTTTCCAACATCAAAATTAAGAACAAAAAGTTCAAATTGTCTCGGAGTACACGAGCTGACATTAAAATCATTACACTTAATAAGGATACAACCTTTGTAGCCCTGTAGTAATGAACCGGCTCCGGGAGTTTGTATATTCATATCTGACTTTAAACTAGAAAACTATAATTCTTGTTTCACTTTAAATAGTAGAAATTATCGGATATATACTTCTTATTTAAATATTAAAAGATGATAAGAGTTTTCTAAATATCAGTGAAGTCCTGTGCCCACAAGAAGTAGGACGTATGTTTTATGAAATAGTTTATATTAATGAGTATCGCATAATAGGTACAGCAGAAATACTGATGTTCTGAAAGGTCTTTTTAATTTGAAGACAAACTTCATTGGCGTTGCTTTGCAATGAATGTAAAATTATGCGTTGTAAATTATCCCGTGGGATGGACACTCCGTGTAGATAAAGAGTTCGCATGGGGTCTCTTCCGGAGCTCTCCCGCGTATGCACTCGTTGATGGAGGATCGCAGGGCGGCGGCAGAGCCAGCGGGAGAGGACTCTAGGAATGAGCGGGTGGCGAAGAATGGAGGGGGGAGCAAGTGAGCGCGCTATTTCAGGCGTGTGCTAAATGTGAGCGCGTGCGGGTGCGCGATAGCCGCGAATCCTCGTCGCCTCCCATACCCGCTTCCTCGCTTTTTCCACCTCCTCCACAGCGCTCGATTCTCCGCAAAAAAAACCGCTCTGATGCGTATGCGGCAGGCACGGCCCTAGAGAGTACTTTTCTGCGTGTATTGTCCAGTTACCACGTGGATCACTGGGTTGCTATATCATCTCGGGTTATAGCGACGCCACCGTTGCCTCTGGAGGAGCCGTCGCGACGCGTCACCGAACACGACGCCGGCGTCGCATGCCCACTCAAGTTGCTGCGTCGCAAAATTCTCTTCGAGGCGAAAATGCTTCTGGTTTGAAGGGAGGCGTACAAGCACGTTCTTAACTAGTAAACGATCTAATATTTAACCTATCATTAGAGATAAAGTCACAATAAAATCAACCATATGAAGAATTCGTGCACAAGTATTTAAGAAAATATACTACGAATTTATAAAACCAAAACACACTATTGTATTTCTGGCAAGATTTCAAGTAAGGATGAATTCGAATGAAAATCTTGGTTGATCTAATTCAGCATCTCAAGATGACTAATATTCCTTCGAAAGAGCGATCGCCAACTCAAATGAACATAGACGGAAACGAAATGGTGCATCAAAATTGTCATTCGAAAATATACAGAGCGCTGAAGGAAAACACAAAGACAAATAACAGATCCTATAAGTAAAACACGCGGATATGGAGCCAATGTACCCGATAAAAATATCATTATAGACAAGAGGGACCTGTAAAACAATATTAAATGAATAATATCCTTTAAGGTTTTTTCCAAAATACCTTAATTCAATTTATGAGCTACATACTGAAAACAATAAATAGTTTTCTTTGCTTCTTAGTTGTTAGTTGTATAAGCGGGCGTACTTAAACTCGATAGATTCTCAGGTAGAAGGATAACTTCACCATTAAACTCCTGACACTTCCTTAAGTATTAGGTCTACGTCGATCTACCTGTGTCCGTCCCGTGAATCCCAGTCAATGGGCAGCTCTTTCAGTAAACGAGTTGGATTTACCACAATTTTTTTTTCTGTAAAAATTGTGATGTTGTTATAGAATAATTGAAGTCTACGCTAAAAAATGATGAAAAATGATACCAAAAACGACCTTACTGTCATCAAATGCTCATTTGACTATTAGTCCAGTAATTAGGTGACGAAAAAAAGCATGTCAAGAAAAAAAAATTTTCCTTTTTAATATTATTTTTGTTTTTCTTCTATAACNAATCCCGGTCCCGTCTACCATTTTCATTCGACGTAACATGATTAATCTGTTACCTGGCGGTGAGGTTCACCGCAATCTAAGAGATTTCTAGACTCATTTTTAGAAAAAAATATTCTTGAACAGAAAAAATGTACATTAAATTTCTAACAAATTACATTCTGTACCGTTTTGCCACCAGACGAACGGAAAATGCTAAAGAGCGTGATTAAATTGACAAAAATTCTACAATGGATTTAATTAAATCCTGGTTATTTTTTTCTGACAATGTTTATCATCTTCTGTGCGTGGAAGGTTTTTGCACATCTATGTCGAAGAGTCGATACGTATTATTTAATTGCATAAAATAGGTTAGTTCTGATTTTTTGATATGATGAACCGAAATTTTCGACCTCGACCGAAGTAAACAAACCGGAAATAAACAAAAAACAAAAACAAAAAAAAACAATAAAATNAGTCGATACGTATTATTTAATTGCATAAAATAGGTTAGTTCTGATTTTTTGATATGATGAACCGAAATTTTCGACCTCGACCGAAGTACCGGAAATAAACAAAAAACAAAAACAAAAAAAACAAAAAAAAATTCAACATTTCTCAGTTTGCATGGATTTTAATGCAATGGGTTTTAGAAATAAAATGCTATGTCAATTTTTTTCAGTTCTGTGAATTTACAAGTGTTAAAGACCAGAATCTCGAACCGTATTTGGACCATAGAACCATGCAAAGAAAAAAGTGCACGTTGACTCTACTACATAGATGTGTACTTAAGTACAACGCGTACAAGCGGATAAACAGACCGTCAGGAAAAATACTCTGGAAAACACATATTGTTGGACGCTCAATAAATTTAATTTTCGTGTTAGGACGTTTTCTCTAAAAGTAAATAGTTCTCAAGTTATAAACAAAATACTGGAAAAATACGTTTTTCGATTCATTGTAAAATTTTTGTCAAATTGCATCCTTATCCGTTCGTCTGACGACAAAATGACTCAAAACATAATTTGTTAGAAATTTAATACGGTATTTAGGTACAGTGGTGTTTCCTTCTAAAAATATGTTTTCAAGTTATAAGCGGAAAACTAAAGAAAGAGCATTTTAGAAAATCTTAGTAATTTATTTTAGTTTATTGTTGAAATCTGAGTCTGCAGCTTCGTTCTTTCCCCTCCTTTCTTGTTTTCCATGTAATTTTTAAAATTGAAAATTATCGAGCTGCTGCTTTAAACAATACATTTTATTTGTACATGAATGAATTCTTTATCATATTAGAGAAGCATCTGATATATTTCATACAAAATAGCTGACAACAATAAAATATAACACATACTAGGATATTTTCTCTCTATGAAACATACAGTGACTGGATTTGGAAACTTAAATCTATTATTCAGAGAATTGTTTGAGAATTCTTGAATTAAAAGTTTCCAAACATCAGTGGTGTATAATGTTTTTGTACAACTTGTTCTTATATATTATTCTTATAATATATACATTTTGTTCTTATATTTCTTAATTTTATGTGTCGACCTCCGAAAACATGTGAGCAATGGCTCTCTTGTTGTCAACACCCGCACATACATTACTAACAACAGAAATTCAACAATAAATGAGCAATTCATGAGAAAGCACCGGAATTATGAAGATAAAAGAAGAACTTTCATGGTTGAAAAAAATATTTTGACGAAAAATCGAAGTTAAATATAACCTTTCTTAGCGGCTACCCCTTTTATTTTTGACATTCAGGCGAGTAACCAAACCTGCTGTTACAAAGATGTCTTATTGTTTCATTCGAATCATAAACTGCATAAAAAGCACGTTTCATGATTTAGAGGGAAAGAAATATTGTGTGAGAAATGAAGTCGGAGCCAAAAAGTTCTCCAAAACCAAAGTGTTTGGATCTAAATCCCGAAGTGCGGAGCGTAGGTGTGCCACTAGTAGGTAAATTCTAGTACGATAAACAAAATAATTGTTTTCCTTTCAATCATATGTTTCCTGAAAGAATCAAGAAAATTATAATTGGAATTCTACGCACATTGTTCTCGGAATCAGAGGTTCCCAAAACTGATATATTCGTCAAAATTTTGTGACCGAATATTTTTCACGATTACAATACCTTTTACATACTATGCTAACAGAAGCTTAAAACTCTATACTGTCATAAATGCGTCGTGTTTGGGTTCATTTTTATTGGAATTATGTGTAGAATTAAAATAAATTAAGATAATGGGAATAAAAATAAAAATGTTTAATTAATAGCACTTTAAATAACTCATGAAATCCATTAGCGGCAGGTCGTTCGGTTGGCAGGAGGGTACGCGGCGGGTGGCAAACCATTAGAGTAGGTAGAATCTGTCGAGATTGATGGTACCCAAAATTTTTAATCCTTGTCCCGACTTTATGACCATCAGGAACTGTCGAGTTTAAAAACTCCAGTGTTAGCTATGTCCCTCAAGGACGGTTCACAGTACAAGTTCATCTCATCTGACTTCCAGTTAATTGCACTTAAAGTTTTCATTGTATCGATTGTGAGAAGATACAAGAAATCTCGTTCTATTTTTTTAATAAATCAGATAAATTAAGGACTTGATTAACTGTGGCACTAGAAGATATTACTTGTGCGACTCTTGGCATGAAATACATCAATATTTTTTATCAAATTGAATTGATTCACTTTTGCACTGAACCCTATACCACTAGCCAACAAATGCAAAAGAAGAAGTGAGTTCACAAAAATATATATGTTAAAAAATCTCGTATAGTTCAACTATTAGAATAACACTCTTAACGTTCACCCGTTGTAATTAAGTTAATAGCTATAACTGTGGAACTCAACCCTATTATGATTTTATCGTTCTTAGGTTGGCAACAGGTGCAGATTTAGTTTTCTCCCGACATTGTCGTCTCTTTCCGTGCAATGGTGAGAACAATGTGAATGTGGGTCAAAATCGCCTTTGCCCTTTCGCATCCCTTCTTTCCCACCCTCTCGTCGCTTTCGTACGGTCGTCGCCTCCTCCGCAGTCGTCATTAGCCCGTGATTGATGTTTCGCAGATCCCGGGCTCAAAACTCTTGGAAGCGTAGTTGGGGTGGGGGGAAAGGGGGAAGGGGGAAGAGGAGGAGAGCAGGGGGTGAAATGAATCGCGGACACAATATCTGAGTGTTGTGCGTCAGTTGTGATAACATTGCGTTATGTATTTTGCAAACGTAAGCAAATACATTTGCACTGCTATGTCTGTTCTGTCCGTTTTTCTCATTAGTAAAGAATTGAGGACATTGTTTACGTTTAGGGAGATTAAGGATCGTTTCGTTATAATTTGTATGCATGACAATTAAGGATTGGGGAAAATTTCAATTGCACGTCAATGGAAACGTACCAATATTGCTTTAAAGTCAATTTTAAATTCTAGAGATCTGTAAATTGAAGATGTTCTTTAAAATAATTACAGACATATTATGCAACTATTAATACATATTTTTATTCTTATTAATTTATCTCGTTTGTGTGAGTATCAATATTAAATAACTGTTTTTATTCGTATTCGAGGAAGTTATAAAATTTCCTTTATTTCTTATCAGAACGTTCAATCATCCGCAATTAATAAATACAGTCATTTTTGCCAACCCCGAAGAGTGTATTAGGCAGCTTGACCTCAACGTTAAGTATATTGATTACTTGTTTTTATCGTTCATATATCTAACAGTATCAATAAATAGATAGTTTTTACACAAACTATCAATACATAGATAATTTTTACCTTTTCTCACGAAGACCATTACGGTTTCAAAAAAATTCATTATTCTTCATCCAGTCATTTCATGTCGGGTCAGATCCGTTCAGTTCAGTCATATGGACGTGGGAAGATGTACACGCGTTTTGGCACAATACACATTTTACTATGTAAATTTTTAATTTGAAAAGATTGCACTTACGTTTTGAACAAGGTATATTTTTTACTTTACTTGGATACACCAACGAAAAGTCCGATCCGGCGAGCTCCAGAACTCCATGTTGGCCAGTCCAGCCGTGCTCAACACTCGTAGGTTTATTTATTTTCGTATTATTTATTTACTGTCTTATGGGGAGATTCAGACTGTGAGATTTGCTATTCCATCTAACCGTAACTCGGGTAAGGGAATTCGGAGGAAATGTTGGGTTGCCGAAGAACTTACGGTACCGGATTGACTTTTGTCCGGATTAGGCGAGAGAAACCTCAGAAGAAAACCCCGCCTACTCCGGTCAAGCAGGGTTTGAACCCACGTTCTACCGCTTAGCTTAGCGATAATGTGGAAGCAAAGACGACACTGCCAGACTACCACCATCGGTATCGACTACCTAAATGATTTTGATTCTGATACTCATGCGCGCGACCGTGTCCAACAACAGGTTCAATTTGTTTAAGTGTCGTGAGCAATGATAAATCAAATACGCATTTATGCTAAGTAATGCTTTCGCGATGTATCCACGTATCTCTGATCTATCAACCCTAATGCAAGGTGATGCAATTGCGTCATATCTAGCGACCTGAAAAGACGAATCAAATGGGTCAGTGAAGCATCTGTTGCAAAGGGACTCTAATAGACTGCGGAGAACAGACTTAGATTAAATCATTGGACTAAAGCAATTGCCTATGGCCCACCGAATGTAGATAATTACTTCGAAGGGTAATTTTTCGTTATGTACGTAGATAACTAGTCCATTGTCACGAGTTAATAGCTAAAAGAAGTTATGCTCTAAGAATATGAAATGAAGATAAGTTGAAATTTGGTAATATTCAAAGAGTTTTATGAGAAGTCTTCTTAAATTCAAGGTTCAAAATTAGTTTTCAAAATCTTATCTCCATCGGTGTTCCATAATGCCTCTTTGAACTCAAAACAGTCGAGGAAGCTACGCATGAAATTTCCTTCCATTTCTTTTCCTCTAAATATAATTTCTACTTTTGCTGAGAATTGTTTCCAATAAAAATAACTACAACAAATATTTGACGTTTTTTAGTTTAATAATGGAGAAAATTTGTTTTTAAACGGATTCGTTGAAGTGCGCAAAAGGAAAAGTTGTTGAGTTGATTCCAGTCAGTGATGTTCACGAAAATTTAAACACGACAATATTTTTGTTATTTAAGCCTAAAGCAGTATTTCCTTCTAGATATATGAGATTTATAGCATGCTTACTTGATTTTACTTCTAAACGAATATTGTTAAGAAGTCATGTATTATCGGTAAAATGTGGTTTAATGTTTAAACTTGTCGATTGTGTCCAAAGTCATAACTCATATTTCCCAGGTAGGAATTCATTTTTGCGAGGAATCAATGGAAATCGTCAGGTTATTTGTATGATTTAAAAATTCCAAAATGTCGTCAGTTAAGTTGCGTGCAATAGCGTTTTCTAGTATGTGGTACTTTTTACTGACGTATGTTGCCAATAATTTGATTAGTGGAAATTTATCCTATCTTGTTCTCATAATAAAGGATAGTGATTTAAGATTGCCAAGAGTACGCTGAAAAAATTGTTGAAACCATACTTAAAAAGGGGGTGTGAATACCTTTGTTTTGAGAGAGAGTTGCCAGTAATCTATATGAGAAGAAATTATTTTAAAATAAATTTGTATTAAATGCTCAAGTTTACAATATCACCCTGTGTATTATGATACAAATTGTGAAGAAAATCGTGTCAGTTTTCAAGGAATTCTTGAAAATATGCTCCAATATTTATGAATAGTAGTTACATGAGATATTCATATAATTAAGACAATTATTAAAATGAATAAACTTGGAAAGGAAAATTCCCGACTTTTTCGTTTACATTAACACTATTAAATCCATTGAAACAGAAAATAGAGTTAATGCATCTTTTTTGTAAAATCATTAATCGATTGCAATCGATCACTCAGGATGACATTCTTATCCGTCACAAGTCCGGTGTCCCTGACAGCAATGGAGGGCTATGAGTGATGATGTCACGCTGGAAAAACTGAAACGATGTCCAGTCGAAGCAAGTAATGTAATGTTACAGTTTGCTTGTTTACGGGGAAACTGTTTTGAAATGTGGTGCAATTTCAACTTTTCGACGTCCGAACTGTCGTAACATGGTACATGGAAGAAATGTAGGGAAAAAAGAATTTCTAGGATACGACTGTAAAAAGTCCAATTTCTAGAAGTGTTTCCTTTTATACTTGAAAAGAAATTAATTAAATTGTGCTCACTTTGCTTTGGTGTTTGTAAGTTTGAAACACGATTTCTTTGAAGTTATTTAAACAGTTATTTTTACGATTCCTGAGTGTACTTCAAGTCCTGGGGTACTAGTTTGTTTCCTGAGTTCATTAATTTAATGGTACATGCATTTTTAAAAGACTTCTAAAACGAAACGTATTTACGTTTATAGCTTTCCGGGGACTAATTTTTAGATTTTTTTTGTTATTAAATCCCTTGGAATAGTCGATCGTAATTTATTTCCTGTGAAATCAAATATTGAGGGAGCCCTCATCATTGCGGCATCTACCTTACAGAAGTATGATAAAATTTTGAAAATATGGAGAAATTAATGTATTTAAAAGCCATTACGGTATCAAGTGTATTTTCCTCTGAGACAGTGCTTCGCATCCAAAATTGTTCTTGTTCCCTATTTCATAATGGTTTTTTCTTTTCATTTTTAATATTGTATCGAAGTTTTTTTGTGCTTATTACGTCATATTTTTGTCTTTGATTACAAGAAGATAATTTTGCTACCTTTAGTAAACTAGAAATTGGCATTACTAGACCTAGCGACAAAACTGTTTTAGAATAATTGAAAATTCCGATTCTAGCTAATTACAATTGTAGTACTTGATCTTAACAAGTCTGTCTTTGAAGTAGTCGCTGGACATTATTGATTGTTTTTTGGTCATTTGTCAACAATAGTATCCATACATTCCCAAAAGAATGCGTTGCCTTGATTTTTATTAATGCGTATTATTGACGTTTCAGGAAGGGTAGTAATGCATAATACTGAGCAATCTATACTCTAAAAATTGTTCTCAACCGTTTGTTTATAAAAAATTAAATATTCGTTAGAAAAAATCTCCCCGTCTGTTTCTGTCGCATGTATCACAATCTCCACTTGTGTGAGAGGTCGTTTTCGGATGGGAGCTTACAACGACCGTAATTAAAACGCGCCCAGTGGAATAAACCACACACCCCTCTCCCTTCTCCTAAACAACTCCGCCCTCCCTCCCTCCCGTCGCGAGAAGCTCGTAATTCTGGCAAAAGCATGTCTGCTCCTGTGGCCGCCGCAGCCGTCACCTGCTGAGCTCCAGACTCCTTCGAACAATGCACGCCACCGCAGTCACATCGCTCTGTCTACGCCACCCGTTGTTCCGGGTATTTATGAACCGAATACAGTTTCTGCATTGCTCTCTCTCTCTCTCTCTTTCTCTTTCAGTCGTTCTGCCAGGTTATTTAGTGATCGCGTACCGCATCTGTCATTCCTCCTGGTTCCTTCTTCTGGTTTNTATATATATATATATATATATATATATATATATATATATATATATATATATATATATATATATATATATATATATATTTATATGAATATTATCTTTAAGCAAATCGTTTCCAAAAGAAGTTTGTAGAATACTGGAGTACCATTAAAATTCTCAAAACAACTCAGACGTACGTCAATGAATATTATTATTAAGTAAGTTATTTAAATTGTCAGAGAAGTCAATTGATATACTAAATACCCAAAATGATATAGAACACTTAACTCAAACAAAAATTGCGACAGTCTTATCTCGCCCTGCTCGCATCGGTTTCTTTATGCCTGTAAGTCCCGTTTCACTATTGCAGAATTCTACCTTATGCGTCTTCCTTTCAGATTCCTCTTCGGGCGCGATGATATAATCCATACACCACTGAGAGTACAAATGCGTCTCTCTCCAAAATCTCTTCCTTTAATCTCGTCCTGTTCTGTCTGGACCACATTAATCCTTGTCTCATAAGCTCTTGTCTACGTCAGATCCTATCAGAGCCTATTAACCCTTGTCTCTGCTGGTTCCTTGATTTCTCTACCTGCCTCACCTTCGAGATCCACCTTGTGTCGTTTTAATTCACTTGTCATTCAACCGTCATTTCTGATGATTCATTGAGTAACGTTTCCACCCTCCTCTGCGTGTAATTACGATTAAGGTCCATTGCGGATGAGTTAGGCGAAACTAGTCATCATTGTAAGTCACTATTCTTCTTGTCAGTCAACTGGTCTATCGTTGACGTAGTAGAGGAAAATTTGTTTGTAGTTTTCTAGTTATAAGAAACTATAGGGGTGTGTTATAATTTCATGTTACAGTAAGACAATAGAGTATGCAGAATAATGGTGCTCTGAAAAAAAAAAAATTCTCTATATTCTACACTCTTTTCCCATTTTATATGATTTTCATTTTTAACTAGCTGTTATGCAATTGATCTCCTAGAAAGTAATTTCAAAGTTAACAAGACTTCTTACTTAATAATATGAACTATCTTGTCGAAGATAGGATTCAGATACCGAAATGGAGCCCTCTCTCTATGTTACATAAGTATTTTAGAGTGTACACCTATTTTTATTCCACAAATGAAGTGATACAAAGTTTTAATGCGTTTTACATTATGTATTTATTCGCGTTTCGTTCGTATCTCGAAAAGCATATGTGTAGATATATAATCTTTCAAACGTACTGTGCATTAATAATGCAATTTGGATGCGTGTAATCTTATAGAAATCTCCTTCTATTTCCTTCGATAATAACATTTTCAAAAATTTCATTATATTAAAAAACTTTAAATGTTTATTACATTTTGTGTATAATAATAATTGCTTTCTGTTAAATTATAACAGTGGCATTCGTGAAAATTCACACGAACGTGACTAAGAAAGTTTCACTTCAATAGTGAATGATAACAACTAAACAGATAGAATTTACAGTTAATTATCAATTGTATGTATATCCTTCTCCTAGCAGAATACCTGCGCCATTTTGTAATTTTGGTGCAAACATTCTTTCTTGACACTCACTCCTGAGTCACACCAAAATACATTATTAACATTTCGTAGTACATAACAATTACATCAAATGGTAGGTTTTGCGATAATTGCTGCGAGTAAATATTTATTAATTTGTCCCTGGAAGCATAAAACTTTTCGTGCACGCAGAGCAAATAACCACGCTATTAATACGTTGAAATCTATAAAATACTAATATAGAAAAAGTAAAAAATGAGACACTATTGAAGTTTTGTCGTAAACGTTGGAGTTCTCGAATACCCATTCACGGAGGAATGGGGATGTTAGCGTGGAAAACAAAAACGTGAAAAATATTTTACCCCACTTCACTAATTTCAATAGAAAAATGTCAAAAACTCTAAAATAGTTTTTTTTTTCATGTATGAATTAAAAATGTTTGAAGAAAAACATCAGTAATATCTCAATTAATTCTTGAGATATAGCCAAAAATTTTAAAACTACATTTTACCCCATTTTACCCCTCAAAAATGGGAATATCGAAAAACAATTTCTTACTTATTCTTAACAATACGAAAAATCCCAACTTTTTGAAAAATTTCAATCTTCTAAAATTTTTCAATCATTTTTCTCATCTTTCATAGTTTTCTCTTTACGATGGTGAATCAGTCAAAAGAGAGTCACTTATAAACATAGATTAATACAACTTACAAAGCCTTAAATTCACGGCGATGTCACATAGCCCATAAACCTCTTTGGGTTTCAAAGTTTCCTTAAAAAGGTAAGTGCACTTTTTCATATATATATATATANTATATATAGTATTAGTAAGGATAATGATGCGATTTTCAACTACTCCCGAAAACAGCAATGAAAGCTATAGGAATTTTCATTGAAACAATCGAGAGACAATGGACAAATAGTAAGAAGAGAACTACGAAAATTATAATAAATATTGATACTTTTTCTATTTTTATTTTTAACACATTTCAGCACTTTGCTTCATGTTACAAAAATAACACTTACAATTATGTTTGACGTACGTTATCCGTCAAGAAACCAGCAATGGTGAAAACTGGAATAAAGGAAGTTATACAATGTAAGAGCAACGTAAATGTCATTGATGTTGAGTAGTTTTATTTACATTTCGTTTTCACTTTTTGTGTGAAAACCTACCGCTCAATATTTCATTGGTATGTCACATTATTTAAAGACATGCCTCACAAGTTTACCTGTATTTCATCAATGAACCTCACATCATAACGCGGAACGTTTTGTCATTTTTAGAAATCGAAAGGATTCGTGTATGATTCAAAATANTATATATATATATATATATATATATATATATATATATATATATATATATATATATATATATATATATATATATATATTCAACAGTAATTCATGGTTTAGTGGAACAGGAAATCAGTTCAACCCAACTATAAACAATATCGAATACTCCAAAAATACTCTCGTCATTAATCTACGTCCTAAATACCCCGTGGCGAAGTACGTCATTTAACCCCTCCCTTCTCTCCGACACCCGCGTAGCTTTGGGGCAATGACGGTATACGCGCGCCTGCTAGAGATATATGCCCCACGATTTGGCGATCCCCATCCCTACCCTTCGCCGTCGAACACACGCCTGTAGTACCATCCCGTTACACATCGCATTGCCTGACCTCCCTCCTCGTCCCTGCCACTTCGCACTGGAGCATTACATTCCCTCCTCCCTCCCTATTGCGTTCAGTGCGATGCGCCATCGCCTCATGCATACCTCACTGCAAGTCCCCCTTCCCCCTCACCCCTCGCTCTGTACCCTTCACAAGAGCGAACATCCGTCAGACAAGCGCGTGCTTTATTGCCCACAAGAACATGACACGTGTGCGCGCGTCTGCGAGCGACGAACAGACAGTGGAGGCGAGATATCACTGGGAATGGTTCTATTTCTCTGCGCCAACTTGGGGGAAGAAAAGAAAGACGCTGCTCTTCAAAGAAACGAGGTTATTTATTTAATTCCATAATTTGAATCGCCAGTACTTCTCTTGGACCGAAAATCGTACTGAGAAAACAGGTTTGGATGTGAGAGAGAAAAAAAAATTTCTCCAAATATTTGGATATGATATCCAACCTTATAGTTCCCTTACTTTAAGGTTGAGATGTCACAACTAACAAGGTTCTCAGAAATCAATTCCTACCACTGAATTTGGATCTCGTTTGCCATCCTGGGATACTCACATCCATAGTGTTTCCAGTGAAGGAAATGGTAAGGAATTGGACTGTATCGATAGTTTTTAGTAAGTCAGGGAAACTACAACTGAAACCTGAGCGCAGTTCGACGAGCACAGAATCCAGTCCGCGTTCTGACGTTCTCTGGCTAACCGTAAGTGAAAATTATTTCCATGCATTCGATATTTGATGAGTTCACAAGCCAATAACACCAAACCCAATTTTTGTTTTTACTTTTTGAGATATTTCGCGTCAAGAGGTGTATGAGAAATATATATCAGCGTCACGGTTATTCAAAAGTAGTTCCTGTGATTTATAAAAACTTAGACTCCGATTTCTCGCATAACCGTAGAATGATTGAACAAAGAAAATTTCAATAGCCAATTTCTCGATAAGATCGAACTTGGTTCACTTGACTTCTGAACATACCATTTGCAGAAGGAGAAATTGTTTCACGTGTATTGTGAACAACTAGATTGGGAATATCAGTGAATAAATGTTGCTACGGAATCGCGTTTAGTAAACATTCATCGCCGTATAAACTGCGATTACGCGGTGAAAGTTGCAAGAAAAATAACCTGCAACAAATAACATGGCATAGGCTAATGGTTTGTGTGTGTGTGTGTGTGTGTGTACGGTCTGCATCAAAAATTAGGCAAACTGCTAGTCATTTTACCAGACAGATTGTATTCACAAGATGTCTCTCGCCAGTATCTCGTTATTTGTGGCAGGTTACCTCCCTAAACACTGCGTCGTGTAAATAAAACTTAAATCACATATCTTGGAGCAAAGGGACGAAAGTTGAGCTGACTGGTCCCGCAAACGGAAGATGGGGTGCCATATTTAGGAAAGAAGACATTTGACTAGTAATATTAATATTTACGATTTAAAGAAACTTTGCTTGGTAATTGTGGAGCTTTAGCAACATTATCAAAGCATGATAAATTAAAAGTCGTTTTCATGTTGCTCATTTCTTTATTGGTATTAGAAAGCTTATTCGGCTGCATAGCAACCATCATCAGTAACATACACTGAAAAATATAAATGTTCATAAAATGACAATAATAAAAATAAAAATAAAAAAAAAAATAAAAATAGATACATAATATGAAAGTATATAATAATTAGGTGAAACAGTATCGAAAGAAGTGTATTTTTGGTTGTTGTTGAAATAAAGAAAGGAAAGAGAAGATGGATTAAAGAAAGATGGAATGATGGAAAGGAGAAGAAGATGGTTTAAAGAAAGATGGAATTACTGCAATAAGAATGAAAACACTTGAATAAAATCAATAATCGATTTGATGCGACTGATTTGGTCGCTGCAGGTTCTCTAGTGTGAGAACATCATTGGCATCCTACTCTCCCACAAGTTGTTAAATATAAGTAATCGATAAGTTTTGCAAACAGTTACAGAACATGTAATCCGCTGGAGTTAGAGAAGAAGAGCGTGACAAGGAACGTTGTCCAGCGGTTAATTTTCACGCGAATAATTTTTACTTTTTCAAGCCTCTCTACTGAGGAAGGAAGTAGTATCTGCCTTGAAACCGTGTAACTCTGCAACACGCATTTTCCACTTCAGGTCTATTGTTATTATAATAACTTTAAGGGTAAATATCATTATTCGTGAGGAAGGGAAATTATGACAGCTGTGAACAATACGTCCGAAGTGACGCAGAAAAGCAAAATTGTCATGTCTAGAGTCCCGACTGTTTAGTAGCCGACTCTCCAAAGACTCCTCCAACATTGTGGGATGAAGAAAGTAATCCTTGGAGCCATGGGACACATTTCTCGTTCGGTTTGCTCCGCCATAAACTGCACTCGAGACAGATGAGCAGCGTCCAGCGCTATATTTCGCTCCGCTGCCTTGTTTATTGGCACGGCCCTCACGATACTGAGCCGGCCTATTCTTCCGCTCGTTTTTTCCTCGTTGAGATGGGATGATGGAGCAACGGGCGATGGCACAGAGAGTGGGGAACGAGAAGGGAGGGCAGCGACGCGAAGAAGATTGGGGCGCTTCGCAGAGGAAGCGAACGAATTGGTTAGGATGAAGCTTCTCGCGAGTAAGTTGATTGGAAGCGACTCTAAATTTAAGAGCGGTTTGAGGTTAGAGAATATTAGCAAGGAATGGGAAGCATAATAGAAGTGAAGAGGAAAATTGTTTCCACGGTTATCTAAAAATCAATTATATTGTTTATTTGGTTGAGATTCAGAATACTTCGTGATATTAAGCTATAATTAAAAAAAGATATTTACACCCAAATAAAAAAAATATTTCATTGGCAAAATCATGAAAACAAAAACAATTTTGAAAAAATGTGAGTAAAGGCAAAATTATTTTACCGTTTCATATTTGTTCTGTGAAGAAATGTTATAATTGAAGAAAAATGACATTGTTTTGCAATGGACAAATCCATGAACCACATAAATATGAATAAGAATGATCATTTCGACTGAGAGGTGTCAATAAATTTGACGCATTACAACAAAAATATCAGGTCCAAATTCAATATCAGCAAGATCCTCTTACACATCCGAACTCTGTATATTAACCGATGAACTCGTCCTTCGACGATGTTTCTGTACTTTTATATACAATTTTTTACCGAAATCGAGAAGGTATGATTTTGCTTAGTCACAAAATATGTTAGCGTAATTTTTTCTGAGATATTTAATTGATCGAATGAACTGGTGAACCATTTAGGTAGTAGTATTAAATGATACCATAGAAAAGTGGGGCGGCATTTATTGTTTGTTCCAATATCTATTAGAATTAGTGAACCGACTTCCATGAATGCAAAGTGAAGTCGCAGATCAGAACAATAAGTATACTTGCACTAAGAAGGGAACTTTCTTCGGGACAGGGAAGAAAAGGCTCTTCGATATGTGAAACGGAAATCTTCGAGGAAGTAGAAACCTACACCATACGTTTGCAGTGTTTTATGGGGATTTCAGGTGGAAATTTGTAGAATAATCCTAAAATTGACGCAAAATGAAGCCGCGGGTGTAAGAAGTAAGATATCGCTATCAATCATCTGTTTCTTTTCGTGGAAAAACTTAGAATGAATTCCTTATCCATGAAATATATTTTTAAGGCGAGAGTGAAGAGAAAGACCAACGACGTGACATATAATGAACACCGCAACGCAAAGAAATTAGTGCAATAAAGTAAGGAGGTCGTACCAAGAACGGCCGCAGTTCAGGTGGAAGAAGAGCAGAGTGTGACGACAAGAACCCCTATGTAAGGGATGGTGAGCTCCGTTTGAGAACTCCGTTCTAAGAGACACAGTACTTGTTATGAGGGTGCTTCTACTCGTGGTTGCATAGCGGCGCTCGTTTTATGTATGACGTTGCTCTTACCATGCCCTCTTTCTGATACTCCACTCTACCTGTGGACACGTGGTCGCTTATTGAACGTCCTCCATTTCTCTGTCTACCCATTTCCATTATTATACTCGCTTGTCGCTAAGGAAACAAGTGAACAAAAAATTATTGTCATTTGTTTTTCCATGAAGTACGATCATCTGGTGATGACAGAAAGCAGCTATCGAAACGTCGTGAACGTTAATAAAAATTCTGTTACTAAATAAAAGATCTTCCCATTTGCAGTTAAATGATTATTATTATTATTAAATATATTATTTATTTATTCATTGTCTTATGGCGAAGTTCAGGCTCGTCTACTTTAAAAATGGATATGGGAAGAGGAAATGTTAGGTTATGATACCAAACCGACATATGTCTGGAAAAAGCGAGGGAAACCCCAGCTGAAAACCTTACGTAGTTCGGACGAGCAGGGTTTGAACCCATGCCCTACGACTCATTGGTATCGTGGAAGCGAAGACACTACTACTTGACCGCAGTTATAAGTACTTTCGAGGTCGTTCAAAAATTGAAATATGATAGATGAGAATATTGTAAATTGTTGATTATGACAGCATCGTGGAGATTTTAGGGAATCTGATATACTAAGAAGGTTTAAGGATTTACAGCAGAATATATCTCCTTGCTACCTATGCTGGTGTTATTTCTGTTAAGTTTTGTACACAAAACGGTTTTAAGATACATTTTATATTCCTTCTCATCTCTTCTTCCACGAGTAAGAGATGGAATAAAGAACTGCAAGACTCGTGTTTTTTTCTCAGGGCAGGTTTTATCAAATGTTGTATGCGATGATTTCAATGCGTTCATCATATACGAAGTTCATCACACATTATAAATGAAAAGGAGGGTTAATATATCCATATTTTCTTTGCTCAAACCAACATTTACCACTTACCTTTGGAGCACCTACCCTTGTTTGTTTGGTCCTTACGTAATCTTTTTCATTATTCCCAGTGTTCTCCTTCATCACCTTACTTTCTCTATCAGATCTCTCCATCCTTTCACAAGGAGTTTCTGTAACTGTTTGTCAAACACAAAATAACTGTAACATTTATGTACGCAATCAGTTTTGTTTGGTAATTAAAGTTCTTGTTCGAAGGATATGACAACGTCCCAGGATCTTACTCGCAGTAGTGCGGTGGTCACATCGCCGAATGGTGGAGATTACGTTGGAAGAGGAAGCTCACGTGAACTACAGACTAATTTAGGCCTGCAGGGTGATTCATGTCGAACAGAATACTCGACTAACAAATCCTTTATTTTTTTGTAGATATATCTCTTCCGCAGTAACTTACTTAGAGACCTTGGTCGTGTCATTTGCTCACATAGGGGTAGTATCATGAAGTTACGGTTTACATTTTCAACATATCTCTAGTAAGAATTATGCCAATTGTGATACATTGTGCCGAACTATGAATCTGATGGACTTGTGATGATTATTATTAATCTTTCTTTCAGTGATTTTAATGGTCGTCAATTGATTAGCAATCGATTTGGAATAATGGATTGAAACCCGTAGGTATTCGTTAAATAACTCTACATTTATACTATTATCGTTAAAAATAAAATTGGTTAAACATCCTGTAGATATAATAACGCGTATTGGCGTAGAAATGTTAAATCTGTCATTGTTTTCATGCCTCGCATCGGAATTGATAGGATGGTCCCTTCCACTCTTCCAGAAAGTGAATTAGTTTATGGTCATAGTCAAACGCAATTCATAACTCCTTTTTTACAATAAATATTTGTTGTTTAAATAATTATGAAGATTCATCTCAGTTTTAAGACCCTGCTAATGACTTTAGAGACGAGCATGGGTGCATGCAGGGTACCGTTAAGACTCTTTATCACAGGAACTCTTGGTACGTAGTGTTTAGCACTGATGACCAGGTAATCGATTTGTATTCATGAAGGAGAGGTAAAAAACAAGCTATAAATCTGTATTTCAATTTTATTCGACGCACTAGTGGTCTTAGCGCATGACCTTACAATTCATTATTTTTATACTTACTGTAAATCATGCTTCCTTGACCTCTACTGTCTGGTACTCATTCCTTCTCACATCCTCCCTTTTACGTCATTACGAATTGAGGAAGCATGTCGCGCTGAGCCGCACTCGCCCCCCATCTTCCACCCTCCCATGTCGTTTGTCACTTCATCCGCTGCCATCTTAACACGACACACGAGATGCGGTCACAATCTTCTGTGCATGATAGGAAATGTATTCGGACGAAGTGGTTCATTCCTTGTCTCACTTCCTCGCACATGACATTTCATTTAAGGAAGCCCTTTACTGCCCTCTGTGACAGATATAGTCATTAACCCTTGAGCGAGCGCTTCTTGTCGAAAGGACAAGCGGGCGCGTGAATACTTTGTTCTCATCATTCCTTCGAAATTCCTTACTTTGGTTGAACATGAATCTAATGTCCTAATTGAATAAGTGACCAGCAAAACTGGCGAATATTTAGTCATCAAAATACAAAATCGAGAGAGCGCAGTGCGCTTTAAGAATAGATTTAAGAGACGGAGAAACGAATCGCAGACTACACTTAGTTTCCAAAATTAAAAGAGCTATACTAAGGTATGTTTTATGTAGAAAGTTATGAAAAAACTTTTTCAACAAAAATCAGTTATTTTAAAAATAAATTTCATTACTAAATTGAACTTATTAATTTTTAAAATTTTAATTTGCGAAGTCTTACTGAAGTATTTCTTTCCTTACTGTCAATACACTTCAGTGAATAAAAATATCTGTGAGAAATCTGGAAACTGATTGGTTCTCCTATCCATTTTAAAAGGTTTTTATCTCAAAATAAATTGATTATCACAATTTTTGGTGGGAGGAAAATAAGAACTGTGTTGTGCACCACGACGCATAACAGTGAAGCGAAGCATGATACATTCCGCACAGAATATGAAAAGAAAACGCTTTATTTGCTCGGTCGGTCTCCCAGCGCCACACTCACAAGAGAAATGCGCGACGTGCAAGAAGACAGTCCCTCACTTGGAAGACGTCTCTGAATGCAAGCGGCATCTCTACAAGCGCCTTTCGGCAACGGCGAAGAATGTGGGTTTCAGTTCTTCCTTCCGCAGGAGTCGGAAAGGCAGTTAGCATATTGGCAAAATCTGAAATGTTTGCTCTCTCACCTTTACGAAATTAACGTTGTTCTACCATTTCTCTTCGTTTGCTTATTTGAAGAAGAAAATCTGGTGTGTGTCCCATTCAACTTTCCAATTATGATTCATAACAAAAAGAAAAAAAAACACTTCAAAAAAGAAATCATGATCCATACTAATATATAAATGCGTAACACGAAAGTGTGTCTGTCTGTTTACTACCTGATTACGAACAAATCGTAATGAAATTTGGCTTTTGGAGATAGTTTAGATGTCCAGGATGATCATAGGCTAACTTTAATTTGTTAAATATGTGAGAAGGAAGAATGGTTTGTGAAATAAAATCGAAAAAAAAAAGTTATATTTGCTTACATCGCCAAAACGGTTAGAGATCGGAGACAAGTACGCAGGGCAATATTGTTTGCCTCAAAGAATTCTACAAAAAAGTTCGCGGCAGCATACTTTATTTACAAAAATGTGCCTAAATTATCGGTAAAACGTTATTGAAATATAGTGGTGTTAAATTAAGAGAGTAATTTAAGGAGAAAAAAATTAATAATCATCAAATTGTAGGGATTATTTGTTTTGTGCATTTGACAAAGATAGATGACGTCTTTGAATCGTAAAATATCGACGAATAGTTTATATTTCACAAGAATTTTAATGTAATGGTGCAGCCGCGTGAAATCTCGACCGGCGCGGCGCCCGCGAGATGGCGTTGCACAAGCTCAAGTTTTGTATTAAATTTGTATTATTATGTATTTGAAAAATTAGGATGCTGTACGTGTGTTTTAAAAACGTTGTAAAATTATTTTGATCTTACAATATAGATATATTTTTTCCAAAGTGAAAGAAGATAAGTCTAATGAAAAATCCCGGGTAACGCCGTGTAATCACCTAGTATATGTTAATTATACACAAGATGACAAATTTAAGAGATCAATTGGTTTAAAAATATTTATCATCACATTATATGTTACACTCCTAAACATCATAATTATACATTCAAATATAAATTGCATAAATTATCTTCCACATTAAACTCTTTGCAATAATTTTTTGGCCAGATTTTGAAAAAGCGCCTCGAAGATATTTTACTTAATCAACTTTCGTTGAATCTCGAAAACGGTGCTACATACAGGAATGCGGTTTATCTGTACGTAAAATTAAGTAAAAAATGCTTCTAGGCACATCGTCAAAATTTTGAATTTTACGAAACTGAAAGTAGAGCGCGATGAATAAATGAAGTCGGTGTGAGCTTCTATTCCAGAAATAGGCTTCTATTCCCAATGCATTCGAAGTCAAATCTCAAGTTTGATTTTGATGCATCAATTTGTTCGTGAGTTATCGGGGGAATTAAATTCTTAACATATATATTCACATACACACACACATATGACATTGGACATCGTCGCCAAAATTTGAAAAGACTCCCCCGGAGCCAATTCGCAAAGATTAGAAGAGATCTCAGAAAAAAAAAATTTCCACCGGTTACAATACTTTTCTTAAACACTCTGTGTAATTGAAAAGTAAAGAATTCTAAAATATTTTCTCTTTCACCCTTACGAAATTAACATTCTCTACCATTTCTATTTTTGTTTGCTCATTCCGAAAATAAAGGAACGAGTCCATACTGTTCTGAAAAAATCTTCATAACTATGTAGATTAAAATGAAGATCTGAGTTTTTGTTGGCGGTGTTAAATACAGATGACTGGATCGGTGAAGGAGAAAAAGGTCAAAGAGAAGGAACATAAATATTCGAACAAGTCAGAATGTGCCTGTTCAGCACCGAGCGCTCGGCATAAACCGTCCGGCAGTTGCAACAGCAGCTCTTGTCTTGACGGTCGTGTTGCGAGTGTCCCACACACTTGTCCCTCACGTTCTCCTCCAGCCAGTAATCCTCAAACAATGCGTGGAAATCCAAGCACCGGGCTCTGGCCGTCTGGCATCATAAACACATCAGAGCTTGTCACCGCGGGGTCTGCCTCTCCGCCGCTCCGCTCAGTCCAGCGAGTCATGCGGAAGAATTACACGACATGCATAAACAATTAGTGCTCATATGACACGACGCTGGATGTGGCGGGGACTCCAGCGGACCGATGAAGAGCGTCCTGGGGGTTCAGGAACAGTGATGCTGTGAGAGGGTGCTGAATATCCTGACTTTTCTGTTTTTTCCCGGTTTTATGTTACTGATGTACATTTCTGTATACACTTCATTTGATCTTTCCCGTAAATGAAGTTAACTTGGATAAATACATGTGACTTTCTCAAACCTTGTTTTCCATATAAGTGAAAGGCACATTATTTAGAAAGTCCGAATGGTTTCTTGGAATGAATATTGACTAAACTTGCCTTTTCAACAAATCTTAAGTTATAAATGTTTCTTATTGTCTCGCAGTGCGAATCCTGCGTAGCGGTTGGTACAGTGCGTTGGATTCGATGTTTTCTGTGCAGCGTCTGCGATCGAGTCGTAACATCGAAAGGAGTGAGCGGGCGAGATTTATGTATGTTTGAAGAAGTTGAACAAGCAGGAACTCTGTTGGAACTACATGAGCGAAAAAAACTAGATTACATCCAATTTTTTTACCCAGAGATTGAGTGATGATTTGGAAATGTAATCTGTTCTACTGAATGTAAACGTCGCGAAGTACCCGCAGAGAACGATTCTGATTTCCTTTGTTAAATAGTCACAACGACTTCTACAACATTGTACTAATAATATGTTTGTTCTTAATTATAACCATAAATAAACAGAATTATTTTAAATTTTGAGGTCAATTTATGAGTTAATTGTGCGGATATTGGGCTCGTATTTATTTCATAACGTATGGCGAGGTCCTCTTTCACCTCATAATGACTTGGGTGTGGGAATTAGTTACCGGGGAACTTATGCCACCCAACCGAAATTTGTCTGGATTAGGTGAGGGAAACTCCAGGTGAAAACCTCATATTTTGGACTACCAGGATCTGAACCCGCGCTGTACCTCTCAGCGACTTTGTGAAAGCGAAGACAGTATCATTAAACCGCTGCCGTCGGTTCGGTAGACGTAATTAAGTTTAAATGTGACAGAATGGTTCTTCTAATTGGTTCCAAATGATTTTAAAATTTAAATTCTCCAAACTTGGGCAGAACATCATTCAAGAAATTAGTTTTAATGAATTTGGTTGTTTCATATTATCATGTTTTATTCCTTTCAAAAAATATACTCTTTGATTTCTCCCAAACTATTTGTCCTCCCATATTTCATTGCGGATTTTTTTTAATGAGATTTTTAGTAACACACGAACGAAAAACAACTACTTTCTTCTATTTTTTGGTGTAGACCTGTTATGTTGACTATTTCGAACAGTAACATTAACACATTTTATGTTACCACCTTCTTCTTTTGCATTTCTTTTCTCGTGCAGTTAAGATGGAGTGCTGCTCCAAAGCATATGGTTCTCGGTTCGAATTCTGTTTTCGTCACGTGTTTCCCCTGTGAAAGGCAAGGTAATACATCTACGAACTGCATCTAAGCAAGTACTGGTTTCAATATGTAGCCTACGTATATAGACGTAGCCCACCGATGACAGTGGTGGATCCAAGATGTTTCTCAGGGGGAAGGGCGGCGACCCGCTCCGACTTAAAGAAAATCTCCCGAGATGTTAAACCAAAATTAGATGTAAATAAACTTTTTAGAAGGAAACACAACTATTTGAAGTTATGATGGAAACTATATTAATGAAGTACTACGGGTGAGAAAAATATCTTAAATATTTCATGGTTTCACGCAGTGGTGGTAGAGGGAGCGATCCTAAAAGAGAATAATACCGAAAATATTGGTTATTATACTTCTTTGTGACGAGATATAAATCGATTGAATCTTCCGTTACATCAAGAGATGGGATTCAACGAACTCCTCTGAATTTCAATATACAGTTTGACTCAAGCACGTTTGCGTCATATCACCTCCACCCCTCGGCTTTATGTCTGCAGATGTGGAGCTTTTCTCCGCTTCGTTCCTCTTCGCCGCGGCTCCCTTCCTATTTGCTCCGCGCACAATACTCCGCTGCGCTGGCGAGACTTAACAGGCCGTTTCGCGCGCGTCGGTGGCTGCGGCGGCGGCGACAGCTGCTGAGACGAGGCGAAGCGAAGCGACGCGAGGCGTCCGAGGTCGAACATGCGCTTCGTGCAGCTATGCGACGAAAAGAGATGTGAGAGAGAAAGAAACGAGGATGATAGCGATCATTCGAAGACTGGGTCAGTCTCTCGTGCAAACTCTATCGTGGAATATTCACTAGGAAGACGTACACTGGCTTTAAGGTGGGACTAGCGCCCCAAGTTTGTCAACAGGCGACGTCTATTGAAATAATAAATCTTGATTTTAAGTTACTTTAATAGATACGATTATAAACAATATTTTCCGAATAATCTGTAGTTTATAATAATACGTACTTGTGAAACAGTTTTCTTGTTTTATTAAATACCAATTAGTTGGTATTCGGTTAATATTACAACATTTATTTTTATTCTTATCTTTGGAGTAAGCTGAAATGGTAGATCCGCCTCCGCTTGAGGGTCCTTGTTCGGAATCGATGGGATGGTTCCTCGTTTGCTTCCGGAGAGTAACATAGTTTATAGTCCTCCACGTGGTCATGCGCTATATCTAACGGTCTTTTCGACAGTAAATGTATTTATTTATTTTTAGTATAATTGTTTTATTACAGAACATAATGAATTATAATAATGAAGAAACATGATTTAATTTGTATTTGTATAGTATAAACAATAATCCGGATTCGCTTGACTCGTTTGAAATGCTCAAGAGCATGCGGAAAAAGTGAAATATCTTTCTGAAGTTACCGGTCACTTATAGATAAATGTGTTTTAAAAAATACTATAGAAAATCAAAGTAACCCGTCACTTTCGGATAAAAAGTTGGTCTTTTCTTGAAAATAAATGTTTCTCCACGTTACATCAATTGCAATTACTTTGCTCAAAATGGCCGGTGAGGTATGTTTTGGTAAGTTGAAAAGGCAATAATAACAATACTCAATTTGATTTCAAATATTTTAGACAGAAAATTCTACATACGCTAGTACTGCCTTAAAGGATGTCTTTAATTCTACTATTTGAAAGATATTCCGCACGATGTTATGGATAAATGTTATTGTTTCTTCTGTAGTACAGGGTTGGGCAGGGAGGTATGGATGATTTGAAATAACACTTACACTCTCATTTTTAAACGAAACTCAAAATTTATTTTTTTAATGTGTACCTTAGATGTTGCCATTACAAAAATTAAATTAAAGAGGAAAAAATTGAAACATTGATTACGTACGAAAAATGACGGAACGGCCCGTTTCAATAAAGGTGTTGTACACAAACACGCGATGCTCCATCGACCATGTCTCCATTGCTACTAAAATGGCAACTCATAACAAACAGATACCCCCACTCTTTATCCGCCAAGGTTATCCCCACCTTGCACGACGCCCCGTTCAAATCATCCATACCTCCCTGCCCAACCCTGTATAACAGTTTTATAAAGATAATTTGTCCCTTTATAAATCTCAGTAATGCGGATTAAATTCTCACAAATCTTGGCACATAAGCTAGTTATAATGAAAATACTGAAGAAAAAATCTGTCGTGTTATTTCAGGTAACTAAAAAACAAAAGAATACTTTAATATACGTGTAACAAAGTTAATGAATAATGATATTTATACGTATATGACAAAAAAGTTACATTTCACCCGAATAAACATGTGACATTGTTATTTCTTGCGGCGCACCATTGTTTGTGTCCCTCGCCATTCACGGAATATTCATCAAGGCAAGGAAGAAAGTTTACAGAAATTCATTTTAATATACATGTATTTTCAAAATGCATAAATATCGTTATTTTAACATTAGTCTAATGCCATTTCATCTCAGTAGGATCCTTTGAACCCGCTGGTACACCTTGACCTCCATTAATAGAAGCTGGGATAATCTCTACATTCCACAGATAACCGGTGAACCTCGACAATTCCAACGTTTACTTTCGGATTTACTTAATAATGGATGTATTTATCTTATGTCTTGAACGAAATGTCACAAACGAGTTATCATTACAAAGAACATTTTCTGAGTTTTTGAAGAATTGTTTTCAAACTTTTAACTCTGTTGTTTTTCGTTTATAATTTGTTTTAAAGAATAAATTGGATTCGAATTGTGGTAAGTATCGAAGCTGTCTTCCAGGTATCTCTAGTTTCGACCAGATGATTCAATGAGTACCGCACAGAATGCAGGAAGTTCATAACTGCCTCCCAGGTAACATTACTCCAGGCTTATGACTTCAATTAACTTCGAAGCCTTTATTATTAATTTATTGCGATTATTT
>NNCF01131232.1:234026-251467 GCA_002313205.1 Laupala kohalensis | reverse complement strand
CTACTTGAATTTGAAGCTTGAATCAAGCATTCTTCGAAGCAAAATCAAAGTAAAGTTAATATTGTACCTTTTAAAAAAAATGTGGTTGAAGCTTGATTTTGTTTGTTCAAACATTGCTTTAGCTTCAATTCATACTGGATATTTCGAGCGTTTCTATTTTGCTTGGAATACCTAGGTAGAATCACATATGAATCAAAGCATGAATATTAAACACTTGTAAAATCCACATTGCCTCATTATTTTGAACATTTAAGAATGTATTGAAATATAATCATTCTCCAGTATAATTTTATACTTATGAGAAAAATTAATTAGAGTGTTTTTATCAATTTCTCTGCCAATAAGTCATTCTCAGACAAGTTCTATTTGTAAGTTGAACATTTCTCAAGTGGTTGGTAGTTGAACTTACCAAACTAATTTGTCAACTAAACTAGTTTTGGTTTAAGTTTCTCAAATAAAACTGGCAGCTGAAAAAAACATAGATGTAATGTTCGGCTAGTAGCTTCTTAGTTTTAATTTCACAGCATTGGAGAACAATTAGCTTATTAATTGAGCTGAATCACAATTAGGAGTGAATAGCTTTAATTTTACACACAACTAATTTTAATAATATTAGGTATCAGTTGAACACTGCAAACTAATTTTTTAACTAAATTAGATGTAACTTAAGTAGTGTTGAAACCTTAAACTGTGTGTTGGAAAAACTAAGTTGTAAAGTTAAACTAACACAAACAACTAACAATGTTAGCTGCATTTTTTGATTAATTTCTAAAAGCTAACCTGTGTAATTTTAATACAGAATATTCACTCTGTGTACTAAATTTTATCTCCGGAACTCTTCAAATATTTGTGTCTAATTTTAATTCTGTTCTGTTTCGTTCTGTCACAGTTTGCCAGAAATAAACATTACAAATCTAGGGATCTTCTATAAATCAGGTCTATGTAACATGGGAGACAGGACGTAGGTATTTAATCTCGTATCAACATTGTATCAACTTGGTTTATTTTTTCCAACAGTTTGTAACTGCATACACATACACAGTTTGTAACTGCTTGTTTGACTACACAGTTTGCTTATTTATCTTATTTATTGAATAAATATATGTCCCTAAATTTTCCGCAAAAGCAATAAAAAAATTTCTTAATTAGTAGTATGTGAGACAGGTCTCAATGTTACATAATTATTGTGGAAGGGGGAGGTGAAAGCTATCGCTAGTGCATTATTGAGGGGAGGATCTATTTTGAAATAATTTAACTTTTGCATTACAAAATTTATGTACGACCCCTAGCGATTACAGTCGCACAAACTGTTTATGTTTAATATTTCACCAGTAAGAACACATTACCTATTGATTTTCATCAAATTCCCAGATCACAGATTCACAAAGAATGTAGGCAAAACACATCAATTCAGAAAATTTTGTAAATGTTTTTCAAATTCATCACCATTACTCATTTTGTGTGTAGATTCCAATTTAAAAATTTAATGAAAATTCATCGCTCTCTTTAAACGAGTTTTTATGTGTTTTCGAGATAAGGGCAGTGTATACATTAAAACACAGAGTAAACGTTAAAAGACGGCAATAACAACTTCCTTCACTTTATGACGACGCTTACGTAAAATATTTTAGATTATTCCACATGGAGTAATAACCAGAAATATTGGAAAAGACACCTTATTCTCTTGATTCCGTACATAAAGTGATACTGCCAGCTATTTCTATTTATTTTTTACTGTGCTTCGGAAGTGGTTCTTCTTTAAAGTTGTTTCTGGGCATTCGAGGGATTAAGAAAAAACCGAAGTTCAAGAAAATAGGTCATTTATCCCCCACCCACTGGGCACATTTGTAATTGCGACTGTGATTACATGTTATATAATTCAAATAGATATAGACTCGCTTTTATTTGTTTTGTTCTTTAATTCGTGAGTTGAAAAAAAGTTTACCTGGTTTGTAAGTAAGTCGTCGGATTTTCCAGCATCATCACGCTTCAAAATGATAGAATAAACAACAAGCAATAGCACAAACCCCATTCAACGCATAAGAAAAGCAGAATGGTAGAAAGAAGGCTTTTTAGTTTATAAAATGTATGCGTCGTCGGAAATGACAAAATGCTTTAGGTATCTAAAGGAAAAAGCCACCAACTTGTTGCTTTGCCTAGATTTCTAAGTTCAAATTTGGTGTTGAAATAATACTTAGTTGGCAGCTATGATTCGCCCAATGCAATTTTCCCTTCTATTTCTCCCACCCTCTGGAGTTCCCTACCCCTGAAATGAGAGTACTGGTGTGAGATAAATCCACACAGTTCCGCTGACAGTATTAGGTAGGTAGACTATTAGTAGCTAGACAGTATTAGGTAGACGCACGGCAATAATTTCGTACTGCTCTCTTGGTGCCGTTATCTGGTAACGTAGAGAATTCTTGAATAAAATATTTGTGTTAAAGAAAGTGAAGTAATTTCGGATCCTTTAGCGAACTGAATTATATTTCTCTTCTAGATAAGCTGTGTTCCTTTTACGAAGCAGAAAATACGATTCAATATGGCCACGAAGAAATTTATTAAAGAATTATATAAGATGCTGGGAGAAACGGAAGAAGGCAACGTTCGGTCATTGGTAATTGTTTGAAATGTTTACTTACTAGCCTGAATTATATATGCGAGTGCTTTATCTGGCAATTTCCATGCGAACTTTCTTAAACACTTAGACTCGAGTTATCTTGTAGTATGAAATAAGTATAATTTTTTTAAAATTTATATCTACTTAAATAAATAAACTTCATTCCTTCTCTTAAAAATATATTTAGTAAATATGTAGTCTTGCAACAAATCCAACTATCTTCACTGTTAATATGTGCCAGTGTAGTTTCGTGACCAGTTGTTTTGAGTATATATGTTTGTGGTGGTGAGATGTAAGTTGCAGATCTCCTTGATCATATACTCCAACATGTAAATTAACAATACTATGAATAAATATTTCCCCCTAATTTTCCGTGAAGCACGTTGCTTTTGTGTCAGTTTGATGATATTAAGAATCTTAATATTTTAGCTGCTAATTTGATTTCCCAAAATACATACCTTCTATCTGATAATTTAGAAATATACTGTGTTAAATTAATGCGAGTCTTCAATTCTCCGATATACGTTTCGGATATATTGTAATGTTTGCCCGACCTACAAATCCTGTTAATTGATTATATTGCTTTAGACTTATTTCCAAAGCGAAGTCATTACTATATGTATGGGCGATTAAACTTAGTTACATCATTTTGTTTGTTTCACTTTGAAACAAAATAAATGAAAAAGTACACAAATGTAAGTACATGGTACACTAGTACAAGGTACCGGTACGTCAACTCTATTGAATACACATTGTTTTAATTATCCTAAAATCTTTAAGAAGCTACCGTAAGTTAGGATATGTGACCCCTGAACCTGAAATCACTCAAGGTAAAGAAACATGAAGCTTGTTTCGTATCGGAAGGCACTCCCTAGTGAGAGGAAACTAGTACTCGTAACCCAAATCATTTCACAAATAGATCTTGTTTTTCGCAAGTGAGCAGCAAGGATTGTGTGACCTTCGGAACTTCGCAGTCGTAACATTATTAGAAAGCTTCCATTGATACGTGGGTTATGGTTTGGTTACTATTGCGACAGTTTTAGTTACATGAAAGGAAGATTGTGAAGGCCGCTAAAACGGGAGAGAAACATTGAAGAATAAATACTATTGTAACTTCTATTCCACTTAGTTTTCTTTTCCCGATAAATAAATATAGAACCTGATAAGACTCTACATTTTTCATATCATATGCAATAACTTATTGTACATTATTGTAGAGAGTTTTATCACATATTGTATATGTGCTTTGAACTGTCAGTGCCACTGTGTTCAAATTATAAGAAAATTCAGGGGAATAGGAAACTTTTGAAGCTTGTCTTCTCATATTTCAATACTTAACACAATAGTCAAGATAGTGTCATTTTATTTGAAGGGAGTTAAATGACGTGTTTTTGGGTTTTGAATTTAATTTTGGTGTGCTATACACAATTTGCTGTCGTAAGACTGTACACACATATACATCCGTCTACTATAAACGTGTTTAATTTGTAAATCTTTAATATGAGAAAAATAGTGCTTTATTATAATGAAGTGCATATATTCCATGAAAAATTGTTGGCATGTTAGTTAAAATTAGTAATTGTCATTAATGCTTAATTTAGACTATCACAAGACGCTTTCCCTAGTACCATGAACATCAAATGTAGAAGTTGGTGATTAAAAATTTAGAACAGGGAAATGTCCTGACTTTTCTCCTTTTAAATAGAATCCAGTCACTACTAAATAGTCTTTTGTCTAGTAGTGCAGCATAGATCATTGGTGATGTGACCAGTGTAAAGTGACTTGAAATGCCTTAATTTCCTGCATTCATAGGCTCGGACAGTGTCTGCTGATGTGGTGGATCTGGCAGGATTACTTCGCTGCAGTGGGTTTCGCGTGAGCAAAGTCGACTTGAAGCCAGTTGCGCGCGCATCTCTTCCTCCTGCTGGCACAACCTGTAGCGTGCAATTGACTTGTGCGCGGTCGGGACTGAATGTGTTTTTGGAATCAGAAGGTGATTGTCGATGTCCGGAGGCCGCTACCTCGGGAGACGATTCTGTGTCCACGTGGATTGTCGAGTCACCGATGTCCCCATCCTGTAGCCAGGTGAGACTGAAAAGTCATCTGATGCCCACCAGTAAAACAAAACTGGTAATTTATTTTCGAAACCGTCGAGAATATACAGAAACTGATCATTTCTTTTTGTTAGAAATGATTGTTTTGATATTGATAACTTTTTCTAATTTATTTCCCCAAATTTGTGTAGAGTCATCCATACGTCATTGAGAATGTCGATGGCTACCATGACCATTTTTTCTGGGAGATATCCACCAATTCTTCAAAACCTGTAATTTAGAATTATTTACCATTATAACTTTGAAAAATTGAGATCTCAGAATTCTATTTTTTTAATTTTGCGAGGAACTTCAATTATCAGAGACATTGTTAATTATCGTGAAAGCACGGATTTGCTAGAGTTGTTTGAATATTAAAATAACTTATATTTATTATAAAGTGTACTGCAATTCTATTACATTCACTTGGCTTCTCGATTAGTAAAATCTATTGGCATAATTAATTGAACAAAACCTACAATCAGGGATGTTTGTATCGGTGAAATTAATAAGGTAATATGTAGTATCTATCATGCTGCACACTGCGTAGGGACACTTGAGTGTTTTTCAAATATTCTTCTGGTAGAATTTCTGCTATTTGATCGATGTGACTTGCAATTTGGTATTAAAAATCTTTCTTATCATTGATAATCCCGAATTTGACAAAAATGTCTTCCGAAGAGTTTTGATTTTATTGCTAGCAAACTTCGGAAAGTTCCTAAAACGTGTGGTAGATAATATATACTACATCGACTTACTAGAATTTTTATATGTATTATAACTGAGTTTCAATTGTAGTCTCTCTGAAACTCTTGAATTAGTCTTTAAATTATTGTCCTGATGATACCCTATCACGTCAATATTCTTGTACTGCAACCATCTTTATTTTTCGAATGCAAGTGATTGCAATGGATATCTGTAGCAAATGCATGACATGGAAAAATCTAATGTGTTTACTTACGAACTGCAGTTTTTTTAACTGAAAAAAATCAATATTTGATAATTTTGGCGGTGTTCTGATTACATGTTTTTTAATTACTTGTTACATATTTTTTACCCTTAAAGTAACCTAAATCATTTTATGATAGTTTTTACATAAATTGTCTCTAATATTTCCTACCTCAACCGGATGTTATGAAGACGATGAGATCTCATTAATTTTCGTCATGCGCTACGTAAAGAAACAGGGCATTTCACATCTCTTCGAACACATTGGCATGCGTGAAAGAAATTGTACTCCTCAGGAGAACCTGAGTAAATCTGAGCAAGCAGGCAGCTCCCTCTTGCCGGAGGTCCCTGCAGCGGCAGTAGAGGTAGTGTCGGTGGCCGTCACCTGCATCATGAAGCTAATACGAGAAGAATGTGCCATGCGGAAGACTGGAAACGTCGGGAGTCGTGCCACTACTGGAAAGAATCGACTGAGACCTTCATTATCTGCGGAATTTCATCTCCAGGTTAATGCACAACCAGGACGTTCAGGTTCAGAACTGGTGCAGTCCAGGTTAGTGACATATTAAAGCTGCTGCTTCTAAATTTTACCCATCTTATTTGCTTTGCATACATTTTGTTTAGCTCGATTTACTTCGTTTTGTCTGTCTCCTTGGCTCACATAAATGAAATGGTAATAAACAGAATTTCCTTGTTTGAGGAAATGCTTTCTACGTGTGAAAACAAAATCAATCTTTTTTAATACGGAAATGTGTAAGGTTTTTTGGAAAACTGCCTTAACAGGACATAATTCTAGTAAACACAATATTTCGAATACAGTACACTTAAACATTAATACAGATTTATGAAACCAATAGTTTCTATACGACCATAGGTCATCCATAATTTTTCTCTCTCTGCTATTTAATACCAAAACTCCTTCAAACTTCTGTTTAAGAAAATTACTACTACTTTTTCTGAAACTACGTTTTACACTGCATGTCATTTCAACTATATTTTATTTTGGTTTTCTACATTTTGGCAGCTAATTTTTATGAATAACCATATTCATCATTGGGACTAGTTGATGGGCATATACGGTCTTCCTCTCATTGCTATCACAACTGAAAGACCTCCATCGCGGGTTGTTTCTTTTTCTTTCTTTTTTTCCTTTCTTCTTCCTTTAGTTACAAAAAGAATCTATCAGTCGCATTAGGTGTACCAGATTTTGCATTAGATATATTTGTTCAGTCATGTCTGTAACAATAGTTTGAACTAATTAAAAAAGAATGGCGAATTTAAAACAGTTGGTTCCATTATTTTTTACCAGTTAGGAAAATACTTAATTTTAAAATTCGGATTGTTAGTATAGAAGTTGAAAAATAAATTGAAAGCTAAATATTCTTCCCTGTTAACTTTTTTAAACTCCTTCAAAATTCTAATTTTTATTTTATTTTCCTACGCAAAATTCAAACCTCATGCTTATGCATTTTCATTAAACTGAAGGAATTTCGATAATTCGTATCCGATGTAAGATTACATTTATTTAATATTCATAACACTACTGAAGTTTGTACAAATTTGAGTATAAATTATAAATTGTCTCATTACAAACAATCTTTAGTATTTAACATTAAATACATTTGTTGGTGCAGGTCGCTGGACGACATGGATTGGGAGTCTGTAACAAAGAACGTAGGTCCTAGCTACCGGGATCTGTCGATATCGGCCATTTCGTCCACTTCTAAGTCCGAAGAGCAGCTTCTCTTGGTCATACAGCAACCTCCGCCGTTCACAGGGGCCGAGGTCTCAACCCCGTCACTCAGTACTGCCGCTCAGGAGATACCTCCGCCCCCACGTCGCCAGTCCTCAACGTTGGAAGATTATTTGAAGTTCAAACACTGTCTTAACGACAATAACGTAAGTAAGATCGTTATTTATTGATATTCCGGGTTCAATTTTTGTTTTAATTCAATGTGGACAAGATCGTGAAGCGAGGTCGAGTAACATGCATTGTTCTCTAGTCTAGTGGGATTGTTATAAAAAAAATTCTCAAACAAAATTTGAAGACTGGGAACAAAATAAACTAAATAGACTACATAATATAGCATTTTGTTATTCTGCATATCTGCTGATATTTCTACATTTATATGTTCTTATGAATCTGTTAAAAGATATTAATACAAATGCGGAAAATCATTTCTTCCCAAAAGGTGAACTCGGTTATAATTCTTTCGTGAAACTAAAGTCTTTTTTCATTCGACGTAGTCATAACCATGTAGACCGTTTTCTTGGGCATACTTAAAAAGTTCGATTTTATAAAGCATACATAATTGGAACCACAAAAAATAGTAGTGGACATGGATTGGAGTAGCGTACGTCTGAGGGAGTGGTTTGCCCCGGCCCTCGTTCGGTGTGGGACCTCGAAGTGGGTGAGCAAAAAAAATATTTAAGCTCAACTTTTCCTGTTTATTATTTGGAACAACACGAATGTTTTTATTTTAATTCACTGGCGCTCTGAATATGTACTTGTAGCAATAAAAAAGAATATGACTTTAATATAGCGGCCTCCAAAACTCCCGCCGCGGATGTAGGTGCGTCACTGATGGTTGGTTTATATTCTATTTGATATTCCAATTTTTTTTCTGATTTTCAAACAGTCGTCAAAAAGTATTAGTTAAAGTGAGTAGAATACTTGTTTTAAGGAACTTTACTTATACAATGTAACACATTCAAGCAGTCATCATTAAAATTAATTACGTTCATTATTTACCAATATTTTCTAGTTATTTAAATTGGTGTGATTTTTATCATTTTACCTTATGTCCAGGAGCAAGTCAGCCAAGTGTCCAAAAACTATACTCCACCAAAAAGAAATATCAAAACTTCTTATAGTAGTTTACCTTTGTGTACCAATACCCTCTACCGCCCCAAGAAGTTATTAATAACTTTCCGGAAACTCGTTGAAAAATATCAAGTTGTGAAATGGTATTAAATGAGGCCTTTTGACAATATGAACTTTAATTAAAAATCATCACTCGTGGCGTAAGAGCATGTAAGAAAAGTTAATTCATGTGCAAATGTGTCTCCAATTTCCACAAGAAAAATGTGCGTGGCCATGAATAGTATTTAAATTGAATGAGTGATGTTGACAACATGTGTACCAGGATTTTCATTTTCCATCGTGTTGCATAGAGTGACGCAACGCCCTCTCGAACGTCATCGGAGTCATGTTCGAGTGGCGCCACTGGTTCAGCAGTTGGTGCACTCCCTCCTATGGTGGCCCCCCAGCACATGCTAGAAAAGGCCCAAGTGGTACGGCAGAATCTGGATGAACTGATCCTGTCGCTACAAGAATGTATTATCAATTCTGATGTGAGTACTTCCTTTACCTGTGCATAGATTATAGCAGTTCTTCAAATACCAATCCGTCTATAAGCTTAACCACTGAAATTATTTTTTAATAGAAAGATTCATTTTTACCCAAGAGGTGAATTAAATGTATGATCCACGTGTCAAGTTTTCTCGGTAATTTCATGGTAACTATATATGTTTAAATCACGAATTTATGCATTGCTATTGTGCTATTGCATTAATATCCTTGGAGCTAGCTTTTCAAAAAATTCTAGGCATCGAAAATGGGTACAGATAAAGCATTATTTGAGTTAGGAGTATAATGGCTCTCACAAGGGAATGTCTTGACTTTAGTTTAAAGCATCTTTTTACAGTATCTTTTTCTGTACTGTTGAATGTTTTTTTAATTTTAGACTTTAATAGCCTAGTCGTTATAGATTGAAAATGATTTTTTTACGTAGATTGGTGAAGCTTCTGGTGCAGTTGCTCCTTCAGAAAGAATAACGAGGACGAAACCGAAGTTGGCTTCTGTTGGTACTCCTACTGCGAGGAAGACGGCTTCTGTTGGTACTCCTACTGCGAGGAAGACTGAAGTCTCAAATCGACCTCAGCCCTCAACGAAATCTGCAATTTTGAAAACGTTACGACGGGAGACTTTGATAGTGCCGTCGAGCCACTCCGGCACCCCGCGACCTCTGCAACCCCGTCGCGTGAAGGGTCCAGCACCATTGCCAAGAGTCACAGCTCCTCCCAAAGTCCCCTACGCGCCACCAATACCGGTACCCCGCCTTGCAAAAGCGGCAGTGGCGCAACCTACGAATAATAAACCGCGTCCTAAGCAAGGGCTACGTCGCGTATCAGGGGGTTCTTCACCATCTGGACCTTTTTCTCTGCCGTTCATACCAGGGAGTTCTTTGCCAAGGTCTCAACCATCAGGTATAACCTCACCCTCTACCATTCCAAGACGTCAATCTGATGGCATTCGCTCTATAATGACTCCTCGCGCCAGACCACATTCTCAGGAGTAAAAATCCCCGCTAACAATAGTATTGAAAATTTGTATATTTGGGTGGTAACACAATGATTCATCAGTTGGAACAAAGTTCTAGATGAATCATTGTTACCAAGAAATACCTACTGTTTTATGCGTTAATTTCCTTTTTAATTTGTTTTTAAGAATTTTCAGTGCACCTTAGGTCCCTATTGCACTAGTCCAAAGGTAACTATTTACTTGTGACAGACTACATGTGACTGAGAGGTCAAATAAAATCGTTATATAGGAGCATACGTCAACTACCTTGCAGTGACCGAGCAATGGTGAAGCTAGTGTAATTGACTCCTATATACACAAAGCCAATTGACGACCTTTTCCACTGTCACAAGTGGTCTAGTGTAATAAAGCCCTTACGTTATAAATGAATACCGATTATTGAGCCCTGTTACACATCATTGTTAAAATAGTGGTATATGTAATATTTATTGAGTTTAATTTAGTAGTAATAGTGTATTCCAAATATTGCTGAGTTAATAAAATTATGTCAAACCATTTAAACAGTGTAGTTTACGAGATATTAAACATCTTTTTTCAAATTAAGAGGGTATGAAATACTATTTTCTTCATCTAAAATTTATTTTCAATCTTACTCCACATAGATCAATGTTACAATTGCTTCCCTAAAAGAACACAATCCAAGCAGTTCAGTTCATAGGATTTAAATTTGGTTTCTCTCAACAAGACCTTGTTTTGTAAGGTTGTTTTTCTCTTACTACTCCTAGCTATACATTCATTCATAAAATGTTTATATACTGTTGAAAAAACAAATGTTACGTATTCAAGGAAATAGAACCTTGTAAGTATCTCTAACCGATGTGCCCTTATAAAGTAATTATACGAAGTTATAAGAGCTTTTAATTCTACAATTATGGTCCTCGCAGCCAGTTGGTAGGAGCTCAAAGACAACGTGAAAGTTGAGGAGCCAAAGTCAGCATTGCAAGATATCAGACTGTATCTGTCGCTGTATAAAATCGTGTCAACAGAATCTTTAATTCTGCCGCCCACATCAGCAGCTTCGCATAACCTGTGAAAGAGGGTGAACATTGAAATAAAATACTCTACAAGTGTTCATCTTCCATCCAAGATTCAAACGAAACTCTATAGTATTCTTTGGTCGTTTTTATTTTCTCAGTGAACAACTCCTTAACTGTTCTGTGTGTCTTATTTATAGACAATCTTTACAACTACCGAATTACTGGTTAAAAATTCTTTCTTTATTACGTCTGGTTACAGGTTGCCAACGTTTCGAGGTGTTGATCTCATCAGGGCTAATAAAAACATATTTAACGCTCTGAACTCATTAATTATACTCTTAGTAGACATAACACTAAATTACAATCAGGACAATTTTAACTTGTATTATTTATGTATTACTGAAAGAACAATATACATTAAGACATAACTTGGATTGTGTGAAGATAAACAGTTACATTTCACACAAAAGTTAAAATATTCTTGAAGGTTGACAGTTCAACTTTTTCTAGGTTTCTAATCATCTTGCCGTTGACAAACCCAAAAACCCCACTAAAAGAATCAACCTCCTCTGTCGAGTAGTTTATTGAAGTCTTACCTCATATAACCACAGTATGAGAAACATGAGCATTTCCACGACAGTACTGTCAAGACAACTTACATTGGTAGCATAAGGAAAATGTTTGTTGAATTCTCACAAACGCTCATCCATCACTAATATCGATTAAATCACTTGGGAAAACGTTTTAGTACATGATATAGCACATATTTAAGTAACATTAGGTGGTGACACTTATTTCGTATTAAATTGTATAGTTCATTACTTCTTCACAGTAGGCAATGTTAGTGTATTCACTTTCGAGCAGTATAAAAAAAACCCAGAATTAAAAGAAGTGGTTCTTTACAAACAAGACCTATTCATAATATATTAACATTTCTAAAATTTGTTTTGTGTGTAACGTTTTCTAGTTCGTTACTTGCAGCCTAACATTGAAAATAGTTAATGATGGTATACAGTAAAGCTGAAGCGTTTAAGAAACTCAGGGCCTGAGTAGTAGTGTTCTACTCTTTAGAACCAAAGACCTTAGCCCACTGGATTCCAAAATTTTGAGACGATTGGCTCCCTAGCTCTTATACACCACCATTTTATACTGCACCTTTAATATAAAGCATTTATCACTTGCAGCACTTACATGTCATTCTTCATAATTGATTTGTCAATTTATTTACCTTATTTTATTTATTTCAATACTAAGTTTACCAAAATTGTATATACAATTTCCTGCTGAGTCACTGAAGTCCGAGTGCTTTAGGATAAAACAAATTTGTGTCTTGCTCTTAACAAAAAACTAAAAGAATATAAAATATCAAGAAATTAAAAAATTGAAATTTTTTTACAAAAACTCAAGGACAAAAAACTGTCTATAAAACCTCTATTCATGTATTAAAAGGAAAATAAGTATGCCAATTTGTTCCAAATATTTTATACAGCAAAAAAACTATATAATTATACCACATGCTACAGTACATCCTTTTATTTTCTGGTTGAGCATCTACAAAACAAACATATTTCTGGGAACAATTTGTTTCTATACAAAATATTTCAAACTAAATATTCTTTCCTACACATTTTCATTTAAACACATTTTAGTCTGACAAATGATTACAAAATATTTTTTAATATAAGTTTAATATATAGATGAGAATTAAAAAGAATGCTATAAATGTATTATTTACATGTAAATATTTAGTATATAAAAATGTCATTGAAAATACTGAATTACTTTATATAGTTAATGATAGATTACTGTGTATCTTTAGAGTATAAAAAAAAGGAAGAACCTTACGTAACATTTTTGAGGCTAAAACATTATCATATAAACACTAATATTCATTTGAATCAGACACGACTACATTTGATGTTACGTATGAATAACAAAATGGCATTCAATGAGTTTGTTCTGCTAACAAAAAATGAACCAGCGAATTCATTTAAAGTAATAACTGGTAAAGAAATGGGTGGAACGCAAGTTTTTTCAAAGATAAAATATATTCCTAGAGCTATTCAATTAAAAGAATCAGTATAGAATTTAAAGAAAAAATCTACTGTCTTTTTATAAGCAAATGAAAAAAACTTTCGCAATGAAGATATTTCGATTGTCTTTTTTATCTTCTCAGAAAACATCTCTTTCACGGTACTATACACCTTACTGATAGACAATCGTTACAACTATAGAATTTCGGGATCACAATTCATCCTTTATTACATTTGGTTACAGGTTGCCACCGTTTCGAGGTTTGTTGACCTCTTCATCAGGGTTAATAAAAACACAAGATATTAAATGGTTTTCAATTAATACACATATTTAAAGCTCTGATCTCAATAATTATACTCTTAGTAGGTATAACATAAAATACTAAATTACAATCAGGACAATTTTAAAGTGTTTAAAACATTTTCACAAATTTAACTTCTATTATTTATATATTACTTAAAAAACTATATACATTAAATCAACTTAAATTGTACGAAGATAAACAGTTACATATCACACAAAATTTAAAATATTCTGATAGGTTGACAGTTCAACCTTCTCTGTCAAGTAGTTCATTGAAGACTATTTTATATAACTACAGAATAAGAAACATGAGCATTTCCACAACAGTACTGACAACAAAACTAAGTTAAACTTAACTTTTACTTTTTTAGCATAAAGAATAAACTCTCCATCTCTTGTAAAAATATTATTCTGAAAGTGTTTATTTATGTTCTTATTTATTTTTATATAAAAACTCTTTAAAATTAATATTTTAAAAAGATTTTCTTCTTTATCTAAAGTTCTTGTATTTTCAAAACTCGTAACATGTTTATTATTTCTGCAGTGATGGCTAATGCCACTCATTTTCATTTTGGATTTTGTAATTCCTTTTGTGTTCTTTCACCCTTATAGCTAGAGGCCGTTGCAATATTTACATGGAATAGAATAAATTACATTAATCTGATCTGTTTTAATTTTGTCTTTATGACTTCTGACAAACTCAACCTTATTAATCATACGATAATAATAATAATAATAATAAATTTAATAATAATAAATTTGTCAAAAAACAATGATTTTAAATTCTTCAACTACTTTTCTCCTTTCTTTATGTATACTGTTAAAACATGGTAATACAATAATTCTTTTAATGTTTATTTGATGTTCATTTTCTATTTTATCTTTATTTAGTTAAGACAGTTATTATCTTGAACGTGGAGAAAATCCTCGGTGTTTTTCTCGACCTATCCAAAGCATTCCATGTGTATCGATCACGAAATTCTCCTTTCCAAATTGCATTCCTTAGACATTCGTGGACTTCCACATCAATGGCTTACTTCTTATTTAAAAGATAGATATCAACAGGTCGAAATATCCTATACTAAAAATAAAATGTTTCAGCGTTGTCTTTCAGAGACAAAGCCACTTACTTGCGGAGTACCCCAAGGTTCAATTCTCGGCCCTATACTCTTTTTATGTTATGTGAACGACATGTCATCATCCACATCAGATTGCAAAATGATTCTTTTTGCTGATGACACTAATTTACTATGTAAACACGCCAATGCTCAAAAAGTTTTGTCTAACCTTTCGACTTGGTTCCATGCAAATCGTCTCATAGTAAACACTCACAAAACAGTGTCTACGTCATTTCACAATAGTATCTCAAAATCTTTACCCCAGGTTTCTCCTCCTTTACAGGGAACAGAATTAAAACCTGTTACTAAAACAAAATTCTTAAATTTTCATATTCAAAACAACCTCAAATGGAATTGTCACATTGACAATCTAAATTCCCAATTAAGCAAATTGTGTTACGTGTTCCGAATATTAGTTAAGGTAGTTAGTCCACGTATATCCTGTCGCACGTATTTTGCAAACGTTTACTCCCATTTACGTTACGGCATTACCTTCTGGGGAAATTCCGGTCAGATAATTTATACTTTCTGAATTCAGAAGAGGATAGTTCGGACAATTTATAAATCTCATCCCCGAAACACTTGTTAAGATATTTAATTTCCTGAATAAATTTTACACTTCCCTGCATTTATATTTATGAAACGGTCGTGTTTGTTTAGACCGAATTACTGAAGTGGCACCCTCGCTTCATGCGAATCAGTCTCGTTCACGAACACAAAACTCGCAATAGTAATATTATTCATCGCCCAAGAGAGTAAACCATTTTGCCAAAAAAGGACCATATAATTTGGGAATTGTTCTATATAACTCTCTGCACAAGAATATAAAATATATTGCATGTTTATTGTAACAATAAATCGTGAATTTAGTGTTATTTCAATTCTTATGATTTTTAAACACTATACTCAAAATAATCTATAGTTCGATGACTATTTGTACATGTAATTTTTTTGCGTTAAATTACAAACATTGACATTTTATTAGTATTATAACTCGCAGCTAACTTTCTATTTTATCTCGGAATTTTTGCATAAATTTTTGTATCCGCCTTTGCCTTAGGGCCCTTGATCGGAATGGATGGGATGTTCCCTTGCTTGCTTCCGGAGAGTAAATTAGTTTATTGTCCTGCACGTGATCACGCGCAGTTTGTACTGCTTTGAGACTTCAGTCTTCCTCGCAGTAGGAGTACCAACAGAAGCCGTCTTCCTCGCAGTAGGAGTACCAACAGACGCCAACCGGTTTCGTCCGCGTTATTCTTTCTGAAGGAGCAACTGCACCAGAAGCTTCACCAATCTACGTAAAAAAAATCATTTTCAATCTATAACGACTAGGCTATTAAAGTCTAAAATAAAAAAAACATTCAACAGTACAGAAAAAGATACTGTAAAAAGATGCTTTAAACTAAACTCAAGACATTCCCTTGTGAGAGCCATTATACTCCCAACCACAGACTATAAACCAGACGCCCCTTCTCCCATACTAACGGTGTGTTAACAGCTTTCAGCGCTCCTAACATTGTTACCCTCTAACTACAAGTTCAAAAACCGGCCACAGGGCGCGTGGCAGTTCCCGATTCCCCTCCCCCTTCCACCACCAGGTACTGTACCCCCCACTCCCTCGACCTCATGCTTCATAATTTCACAATAATTTAGCTGAAAATACTTTCCCTACAAAAATTAACATTTGTGAATAGTTAACAAGATGTATAACTGAAATATTTTACTACACATATGAAATAGAAAATGAAAACAGGACAATTGACAGGAAATGTACACAAAGAAAATACATACTTGCTCTTAATTCTATTTATTCATAATAAAGATTCAGGACATTCTCATATGAATGGAAATATACAATCCAGTATACAAAAATGGGGTATACTTGCAATAAGGTACTCATTTATTTGTATCCACCAACTATTCGTATCAATAATAAATAATTAAATCAGACGGATAAAAGAAGTCACATGACAAAAGCTATCATAGAAAGCAGTCAATGGAATGCTGGTTTTGCTTTAAGCCACAGTGGTGAATAAATTCCTCTGCTCATTGCATAAGAGAATTACATGCTACAAATCTAATGAAGGTAAAGTAGAAATAAATGATAAAGAAATGAAGATAATCCACCAGTACCATGTCTCCAAAAGTGATAGATATATCATAGTATAAACTAGTTACAATAATCTATGAAGAAACCATCTATGATTTATACAAGTTGAATATCATTATGTTTAACAAATGAGAAAGGTGTCAATCAATTCAATTAGCACGCTACATTTCCCATTTACAAATACAATATAAAAAAAAGTCTGAAATTTTCCATTCTACAAACTGAATATCAATCCATCAAGGAAATGGGAGAGGTCTGTCAACCTGAGAATATCTGTGAGAAGACTGACTTCACAATAAGAAATTCACAAAATTTGTACCAATGCCAATGTTAATTTTAAAGAAAAGTTTACCGTAAAACCTTTTATATATCCATAGGATAACGTGACTAGATTTATCAGTCTCATGGTTTAAAAAGAACATTACCAAGTTACAAACACCACAATATACCATAGCTCAAGTAGTAAACTAACAAAGTGAAAATAAAATTAAATAACAAAGTTTCAGAAAACCAAAAGAAGTCACAATACACTCAAGTAGTAAATAAACATAGTGGAAAGGAAATTTGTAAAAATTCAAGTTTACATTAAAACAAATAAGGTGGCGCAATGAAAAATGTAACTCTTCTACACACTACAATAACGTTATATAAGATGCAAACATCAATTTCTATCTAGTTATTCGTATCTAACTACCATGTCAGGTATAATTACAAATAAACGTTTTACACAAAAACAGAATCTTACATTTTAACTAGGTACTATTTCTTTAAATTTCTGTTTTAAGATTAAAATTTAATAGTATTTGTGTCTAGTTAATGAACTGCCTCCTACGTAACCTTACACTTCCTCAAACTTC
>NNCF01131232.1:141294-233141 GCA_002313205.1 Laupala kohalensis | reverse complement strand
GTCGTCTACAAGAGAATGTAACAAATATATTTATAAATAAATAAGCAACAATAATCGCAGCAAAGCGACTGAGCTAAGTACGTCTGCCCATGTGGGTAGTGGCGCTAAGACAACCAGAATTACTTACCTTTCTGGTGCGGTAGGGAAGCCTAGGGCAGTTATTTCCGGGTTACCGCTTGCATTGAAGCACCCCGGTACGCAACACACAAAAATACGAGGCATTCCACTAGATAAAATCCACTAAATGTGCGAATGTTGCCTACGGCACAGTACAGCCAGAGCACCACACGCAGAATGTAATGTAACGAACAAAGAACACTAGCAGCCAATAGGAGATGGGTGAATACGATCTTGCAGCCATCTATTGAGCGCTGGACAAACTATAGGTGGCCGGGTGACTGGTAGCGCAGTCTGGTAAGTGTTACCCTCTAACTACTTGAAGCGTCAAACCTCAGACATTTTGCCGCTATCTAGTTTCCTGGCCCTGCTCCCAACTCAAATAATGCTTTATCTGTACCCATTTCCGGTGCCTAGAATTTTTTGTAAAGCTAGCTCCAAGGATATTAATGCAATAGCACAATAGCAATGCATAAATTCATGATTTAAACATATATAGTTCCCATGAAATTACCGAGAAAACTTGACACGTGGATCATACATTTAATTCACCTCTTGGGTAAAAATGAATCTTTCTATTAAAAAATAATTTCCGTGGTTAAGATTATAGACGGATTGGTATTTGAAGAACTGCTATAATCTATGCACAGGTAAAGGAAGTACTCACATCAGAATTGATAATACATTCTTGTAGCGACAGGATCAGTTCATCCAGGTTCTGCCGTACCACTTGGGCCTTTTCTAGCATGTGCTGGGGGGCCACCATAGGAGGGAGTGCACCAACTGCTGAACCAGTGGCGCCACTCGAACATGACTCCGATGACGTTCGAGAGGGCGTTGCGTCACTCTATGCAACACGATGGAAAATGAAAATCCTGGTACACATGTTGTCAACATCACTCATTCAATTTAAATACTATTCATGGCCACGCACATTTTTCTTGTGGAAATTGGAGACACATTTGCACATGAATTAACTTTTCTTACATGCTCTTACGCCACGAGTGATGATTTTTAATTAAAGTTCATATTGTCAAAAGGCCTCATTTAATACCATTTCACAACTTGATATTTTTCAACGAGTTTCCGGAAAGTTATTAATAACTTCTTGGGGCGGTAGAGGGTATTGGTACACAAAGGTAAACTACTATAAGAAGTTTTGATAATTCTTTTTGGTGGAGTATAGTTTTTGGACACTTGGCTGACTTGCTCCTGGACATAAGGTAAGATGATAAAAATCACACCAATTTAAATAACTAGAAAATATTGGTAAACAATGGATACGAATTATCAAAATTCCTTCAATTTAATTTAATACGAAAATGCATAAACATTAGGTATGAAGTATGAGGTTTTTAAGTTTAATAAAAAAATAAAATAAAAATTAGAAGTTTGAAGGAGTTCAAAAACGTTATCAGGGAAGAAGATTTAGAACACATCGCCTTCAATTTAATTTTCAAATTCTATTCTTACAATCTTAATTTTAAAATTAAGTAATTTACTAAATGGTAAAAAATAATGGAACCAACTGTTTAAAATTCACCATTCTTTCCTAATTAGTTCTTTCCTAATTGATTATATAAATCTGTATTAAAGTTTAAGTGTGTTTACTGGAATTTGTCCTGTTAACGCAGTTTTCCAAAAAAAATTTACACATATTTTCATATTTTGTTTTTAATGGATTATGTTTTCACACGTGGAACGCATTTCCTCAAACAAGGAAATTCTCTATATTACCATTTCATTTATGTGAGCCAAGGAGACAGACAAAACGATTTAAAACGAGCTAAACAAAATGTATGCAAAGCAAATAAGATGGGCAAAATTTTGAAGCAGCAGCTTTGATATGTCACTAACCTGGACTGCACCAGTTCTGAACCTGAACGTCCTGGTTGTGCATTAACCTGGAGATGAAATTCCGCAGATAATGAAGGTCTCAGTCGATTCTTTCCAGTAGTGGCACGACTCCCGACGTTTCCAGTCTTCCGCATGGCACATTCTTCTCGTATTAGCTTCATGATGCAGGTGACGGCCACCGACACTACCTCTACTGCCGCTGCAGGGACCTCCGGCAAGAGGGAGCTGCCTGCTTGCTCAGATTTACTCAGGTTCTCCTGAGGAGTACAATTTCTTTCACGCATGCCAATGTGTTCGAAGAGATGTGAAATGCCCTGTTTCTTTACGTAGCGCATGACGAAAATTAATGAGATCTCATCGTCTTCATAACATCCGGTTGAGGTAGGAAATATTAGAGACAATTTATGAAAAACTATCATAAAATGATTTAGGTTAATTTAAGGGTAAAAAATATGTAACAAGTAATTAAAAAACATGTAATCAGAACACCGCCAAAATTAATAAATATTGATTTTTTTCAGTTAAAAAAATGGTGCAGTTCGTAAGTAAACACATTAGATTTTTCCATGTCATGCATTTGCTACAGATATCCATTGCAATCACTTGCATTCGAAAAATAAAGATGGTTGCAGTACAAGAATATTGACGTGATAGGGTATCATCAGGACAATAATTTAAAGACTAATTCAAGAGTTTCAGAGAGACTACAATTGAAACTCAGTTATAATACATATAAAAATTCTAGTAAGTCGATGTAGTATATCTTATCTACCACACGTTTTAGGAACTTTCCGAAGTTTGCTAGCAATAAAATCAAAACTCTTCGGAAGACATTTTTGTCAAATTCGGGATTATCAATGATAAGAAAGATTTTTAATACCAAATTGCAAGTCACATCGATCAAATAGCAGAAATTCTACCAGAAGAATATTTGAAAAACACTCAAGTGTCCCTACGCAGTGTGCAGCATGATAGATACTACATATTACCTTATTAATTTCACCGATACAAACATCCCTGATTGTAGGTTTTGTTCAATTAATTATGCCAATAGATTTTACTAATCGAGAAGCCAAGTGAATGTAATAGAATTGCAGTACACTTTATAATAAATATAAGTTATTTTAATATTCAAACAACTCTAGCAAATCCGTGCTTTCACGATAATTAACAATGTCTCTGATAATTGAAGTTCCTCGCAAAATTAAAAAAATAGAATTCTGAGATCTCAATTTTTCAAAGTTATAATGGTAAATAATTCTAAATTACAGGTTTTGAAGAATTGGTGGATATCTCCCAGAAAAAATGGTCATGGTAGCCATCGACATTCTCAATGACGTATGGATGACTCTACACAAATTTGGGGAAATAAATTAGAAAAAGTTATCAATATCAAAACAATCATTTCTAACAAAAAGAAATGATCAGTTTCTGTATATTCTCGACGGTTTCGAAAATAAATTACTAGTTTTGTTTTACTGGTGGGCATCAGATGACCTTTCAGTCTCACCTGGCTACAGGATGGGGACATCGGTGACTCGACAATCCACGTGGACACAGAATCGTCTCCCGAGGTAGCGGCCTCCGGACATCGACAATCACCTTCTGATTCCAAAAACACATTCAGTCCCGACCGCGCACAAGTCAATTGCACGCTACAGGTTGTGCCAGCAGGAGGAAGAGATGCGCGCGCAACTGGCTTCAAGTCGACTTTGCTCACGCGAAACCCACTGCAGCGAAGTAATCCTGCCAGATCCACCACATCAGCAGACACTGTCCGAGCCTATGAATGCAGGAAATTAAGGCATTTCAAGTCACTTTACACTGGTCACATCACCAATGATCTATGCTGCACTACTAGACAAAAGACTATTTAGTAGTGACTGGATTCTATTTAAAAGGAGAAAAGCCAGGACATTTCCCTCTTCTAAATTTTTAATCACCAACTTCTACATTTGATGTTCATGGTACTAGGGAAAGCGTCTTGTGATAGTCTAAACTAAGCATTAATGACAATTACTAATTTCAACTAACATGCCAACAATTTTTCATGGAATATATGCACTTCATTATAATAAAGCACTATTTTTCTCATATTAAAGTTTTACAAATTAAACACGTTTATAGTAGACGGATGTATATGTGTGTACAGTCTTACGACAGCAAATTGTGTACAGCACACCAAAATTAAATTCAAAACCCAAAAACACGTCATTTAACTCCCCCCAAATAAAATGACACTATCTTGACAATTGTGTGAAGTATTGAAACATGAGAAGACAAGCTTCAAAAGTTTCCTATTCCCCTGAATTTTCTTATAATTTGAACACAGTGGCACTGACAGTTCAAAGCACATATACAATATGTGATAAAACTCTCTACAATAATGTACAATAAGCTATTGCATGTGATATGAAAAATGTAGAGTCTTATTAGGTTCTATATTTATTTATCGGGAAAAGAAAACTAAGTGGAATAGAAGTTACAATAGTATTTATTCTTCAATGTTTCTCTCCCTTTGTAGTGGCTTTCACAATCTTCCTTTCATGTAACTAAAACTGTCGCAATAGTAACCAAACCATAACCCACGTATCAATGGAAGCTTTCTAATAATGTTACGACTGCGAAGTTCCGAAGGTCACACAATCCTTGCTGCTCACTTGCGAAAAACAAGATCTATTTGTGAAATGATTTGGGTTACGAGTACTAGTTTCCTCTCACTAGGGAGTGCCTTCCGATACGAAACAAGCTTCATGTTTCTTTACCTTGTGTGATTTCAGGTTCAGGGGTCACATATCCTAACTTACGGTAGCTTCTTAAAGATTTTAGGATAATTAAAACAATGTGTATTCAATAGAGTTGACGTACCGGTACCTTGTACTCGTGTACCATGTACTTTCATTTGTGTACTTTTAATTTATTTTGTTTCAAAGTGTACTTACATTTCACTACCACAAACATCTATACGCAAAACAACTGGTCACGAAACTACACTGGCACATATTAACAGTGAAGATAGTTGGGTTTGTTGCAAGACTACATATTTACTAAATATATTTTTAAGAGAAGGAATGAAGTTTATTTATTTAAGTAGATATGAATTTTTAAAAAAATTATACTTATTTTATACTACAAGATAACTCGAGTCTTAAGTGTTTAAGAAAGTTCGCATGGAAATTGCCAGATAAAGCACTCGCATATATAATTCAGGCTAGTAAGTAAACATTTCAAACAATTACCAATGACCGAACGTTGCCTTCTTCCGTTTCTCCCAGCATCTTATATAATTCTTTAATAAATTTCTTCGTGGCCATATTGAATCGTATTTTCTGCTTCGTAAAAGGAACACAGCTTATCTAGAAGAGAAATATAATTCAGTTCGCTAAAGGATCCGAAATTACTTCACTTTCTTTAACACAAATATTTTATTCAAGAATTCTCTACGTTACCAGATAACGGCACCAAGAGAGCAGTACGAAATTATTGCCGTGCGTCTACCTAATACTGTCTAGCTACTAATAGTCTACCTACCTAATACTGTCAGCGGAACTGTGTGGATTTATCTCACACCAGTAGCCTCATTTCAGGGGTTGGAAACTCCAGAGAGTGGGAGAAATAGAGGGGAAAATTGCTTTGGGCGAATCATAGCTGCCAACTAAGTATTATTTCAACACCAAATTTGAACTTAGAAATCTAGGCAAAGCAACAAGTTGGTGGCTTTTTCCTTTAGATACCTAAAGCATTTTGTCATTTCCAACGACGCATACATTTTATAAACTAAAAAGCCTTCTTTCTACCATTCTGCTTTTCTTATGCGTTGAATCGAGTTTGTGCTATTGCTTGTTGTTTATTCTATCATTTTGAAGCGTGATGATGCTGGAAAATCCGACGACTTACAAACCAGGTAAACTTTTTTTCAACTCACGAATTAAAGAACAAAACAAATAAAAGCGAGTCTATATATATTTGAATTATATAACATGTAATCACAGTCGCAATTACAAATGTGCCCAGTGGGTGAGGGATAAGTGGCCTATTTTCTTGAACTTCGGTTTTTTCTTAATCCCTCGAATGCCCAAAACAACTCTAAAGAAGGACCACTTCCGAAGCACAGTAAAATAAAATAAAAAAGACGTGCAGTATCACTTTATGTACGGAATCAAGAGAATAAGGTGTCTTTTCCAATATTTCTGGTTATTACTCCATGTGGAATAATCTAAAATATTTTACGTAAGCGTCGTCATAGAGTGAAGGAAGTTGTTATTGCCGTCTTTTAACGTTTACCCAGTATTTTAATGTATACACTGCCCTTATCTCGAAAACGGATGAAAACTCGTTTAATACGCAAAGAGAGCGATGAATTTAAATTACATTTTTAAATTGGAATCAACACACAAAATGAGTAGTGGTGGTAAATTTGAAAAACATTTACAAAATTTTCTGAATTGATGTGTTTTGCCTACATTCTTTGTGAATCTGTGATCTGGGAATATGATGAAAATCAATAGGTAATGTGTTCTTACTGGTGAAATATTAAACATTAACAGTTTGTACGACTGTAATCGATAGGGGTCGTACATAAATTTTGTAATGCAAAAGTTTGATTATTTCAAAATAGCCGTTCCTCTCAATAATTCACTAGCGATAGCTCTCACCTCCCCCTTCCACAATAATTATGTAACATTGAGATCTGTCTCACATACTACTATATAAAAAAATGTTTTATTGCTTTTGCAAAAAATTTAGGGACATATATTTATTCAATAAATAAGATAAATAAGCAAACTGTGTAGTCAAACAAGCAGTTACAAACTGTGTATGTGTATGCAGTTACAAACTGTTGGAAAAAATAAACCAAGTTGATACAATGTTGATACGAGATTAAATACCTACGTCCTGTCTCCCATGTTACATAGACCTGATTTATAGAAGATCCCTAGATTTGTAATGTTTATTTCTGGCAAACTGTGACAGAACGAAACAGAACAGAATTAAAATTAGACACAAATATTTGAAGAGTTCCGGAGATAAAATTTAGTACACAGAGTGAATATTCTGTATTAAAATTACACAGGTTAGCTTTTAGAAATTAATCAAAAAATGCAGCTAACATTTTTAGTTGTTTGTGTTAGTTTAACTCTACAACTTAGTTTTTCCAACACACAGTTTAAGGTTTCAACACTACTTAAGTTACATCTAATTTAGTTAAAAAATTAGTTTGCAGTGTTCAACTGATACCTAATATTAAGAAAATTAGTTGTGTGTAAAATTAAAGCTATTCACTCCTAATTGTGATTTAGCTCAATTAATAAGCTAATTGTTCTCCAATGCTGTGAAATTAAAACTAAGAAGCTACTAGCCGAACATTACATCTATGTTTTTTTCAGCTGCCAGTTTTATTTGAGAAACTTAAACCAAAACTAGTTTAGTTGGCAAATTAGTTTGGTAAGTTCAACTAACAACCACTTGAGAAATGTTCAACTTACAAATAGAACTTGTCGGAGAATGACTTATTGGCAGAGAAATTGGTAAAAACACTCTAATTAATTTTTCTCATAAGTATAAATTTATACTGGAGAATGATTATATTTCAATATATTCTTAAAATGTTCAAAATGACGCAATGTGGATTTTACAAGTGTTTAATATTCAATGCTTTGATTCATATGTGATTCTACCTAGGAATTCCAAGCAAATTAGAAACGCTCAAAAAATCCAGTATGAATTGAAGCTAAAGCAATGTTTGAACAAACAAAATCAAGCTTGAACCACATTTTTTTTAAAAGGTACAATATTAACTTTACTTTGATTTTGCTTCGAAGAATGCTTGATTCAAGCTTCAAATTCAAGTAGAAATCAAGCTCAAAGTGTGTCAACTAGCATGCTTGAATCATCCTTGAATTTTCTCATAAATCATACTTGCAGCTTAAACGATCAAGCCTGATTCAAGCTGCCAGTCTTGACGAATAAAGTTGGAATCGTCGATAATTCAAGACAATTTTGTTATCTGGGATATCTTTAGCTGTGCTTGTAACTTTTTCAACAAAAGTAGTCTTACCTTTCTGCTTTTCATTTCAACTCAAGTTTGCACTGGAGTAGATTATTTCATATTTCATTTCATTGGTTTTCTCAAATATTTTTAAACTAAAACTTTTTTACATATTAACATTTCCCTCAAACAAATTTTCCAAGCCATTCCCAAACCACTTCTAAATTATGAATGTAACCAAGAATTAAAATTTGCAATTTAAATATTTGTTTATTGTTTGGATGGGTAACAAAATGAGACTGTAGAAGAACAGGTACAAGAATCCAGTAATATGACAACACAGGTAATTACATTATTAGAATTAGGAAAAATAATACTTGTAAGTGTGTGTATTAAAAACATGTATATATTAAACATCTATAGATAAGAAAAATTAATAAAGAATAAATGCAAACTTCAGACACTGAGAAACATAGTTCATATTACACATATCTTTCAAATAAAATTTTCTCTTGTGTATTCACAGAGATTTTTTTTCTTGCTTCTTATTCAAAATACTATATTCGTCAATCTTTGAAGACCTGAGAAAAAAATTCAGATAAAACTTAACTCAGAATCTGTGAGTTTGAAATTTAGGGAGTGTTAATAGATATTCTAAGAGAATTCCATGCAGTGAAGTTTTTGTAATGTAATAATTAATTATTTTATCTGCTAGAATCTTTAAAATAAAATTTCTTCTTAGTGAATACTGAAGTTAACTCAAGACAAAATTTGATGACTTTAACTCACTGTACCATTCCAATATTGTTTTTGAAAAGTACAGAAGGGGTCAATTTTTAAAGTAGAGAACCGAGAAATGAAAGTATGTCAACTTGTCAGACAAACATTTATCTGGAAAATAAGTAAGATCTATACTTTGAGAGATTTAAATCTTGTGTTCATGATATCTGGGATACTGATTATTATATCAGTATTTATATTTGAAATCTATCCGTCTCCAGATATATGTGGTTAATTTATTTCTTGCAATGCGTGTCCTGGAAATAAAAATTTCACATTATTTGTATTGTCTCTTTAAGGACATTTCCATCATCTTCAACACATTATTTCTTGCATTTTTTGATAGTATTGTTCAAATTATTAATTGAAAACTAATACTCATTTTACTTTTCATTTAATTGTTTCAAAAATTACTTCCCACATAGAATCAACTGTGTTTCATTCCTTTTATATATAATTCCCTTCACCAAAAAAACTCAAGACTAGAAACACAGAAATGACTTCTGATTCATTATTCTTTCTCTTGTTGGTCCTTTCTTTCAATTGGCATTAATGTTTATTCCTTAACCTCATTACCATTTCACCCACTTTGTCTTCTTTATTCTTATTTGCTTTTGTCAATGTAAATACTGTATTAGAGGGGTATCATTCGGGAGGATTTGGGTATTGAAAAAGTGTACAGATGGGAATTGTTTCAGATATCTGTGTTCCAAGTTCCTGAGACTGTCTGATGCCAAGTTAAGAGAAAAAGTTTTCTTTGGCCCCGACATAAGAAAACATTTATTAGATCCCCACCCGTTTTGAAAACAATGGGAGAAATGAAAAAAGAAATGTGGGACTGTTTCAAGAATGTAGTGCACAAGTTTCTGGGGAATGCTAAGGACCCTGAGTACAATACCATTGTTCACCGAATGCTGGAAGTGTATAAAACTTAAGGATGCAAGATGAGCTTAAAAGTTTATTTCTTACACTCCCATATTGACCATTTACTTGAAAACTTGGGAGCCTACAATGAAGAACATGGTGCAAATTTTCACCAGGATGTCCATGATATCAAGAGAAATTACCAAGAATGTTGGGATGTCAATATGTTAGCTGACTTCTGTTGGATGCTCAGTCGAGAAATTAGATAAGGAAATCGGAAACAAGTTTGGAGAAGTATCAAAAAACAAGAAAAGTTTCACAAGAAAAACGTCTAGACCTAAAATTGTGTGTAAATATCAGAAACAATTTTTTGATTAGTAGTAAGAAAATATAATATGTTTAGTTCATTGTCATAAGTAAGTATTTTTATCAAAAAATTAGTTTGAAGTTTGCTGTTAAAATATCCCATACAGCTGGAGAAGAAAATTTTTATTGTTGCAGATCAGTGTTATTAACACTCTGATAAAGAAGAAATGTAGAAATACACTCCAACTCTTATTTCTTCGAAAAATGATGTTCTTATGTGATAATGAAATTGCTGATACTCCATTTAATCTTTCTTTCAATCTTCCTTCACTAGTAATGTACCTTAAAAAAACCTGTACTTCAGAGGTATTTTGCATTAAGTGAGGAAAATAAATTTTACAGGAATGGATGATTACAAGGACAATAATTTCTAATTTGTCCATATTCAGTTATCCAGTAAATTATTGATTATTGAAAACTGTTGAATTATTACTATTATTACAGACGGTCAAAATATAAGTGACTAAGAATAGAAAATTAATTAAAAAATTAGACTTAGTATGGTATATTTCTGAGGTACACATTATTGTTTATAAGAGAGTGAAGGGTGTGAAAATTCAGGGGGCTTGAAATTGATATCATCACATCAGCTACTATAACAATTGTTACCATAAGTTTGAATTTTATATGAGCATATCCTCATTTTGTAGTGTTAAATTACTATCCAGGAGAAAGTAACAAAATATTAGGTTAATGTTCAGATATAGGGTGAATTGCAATTTTTTTCTTTTCTTCTTGCCCAGAATCTTTGTTTCATGCACAATTGTACTTCATAATGCTGTCTGCTCTTCTTCAGAATTGCGTATGAGACGTAAACTCACATTCTGAAGACAATATTCTTAAGGAATTCAGATAAGTGTTGTATTCATTGTAAAGTAATATTTTTAATACTCACTTCCAATAATATTTACTTTTTTGTTGGACTAAACAGTCATGATTAGCTATGCACTGAAAGATCACATAATTTTACATATCTTTCCCTTATTTTTACCGTTCACATTTGTGATTCAAGAAATTACAAAATATGCTTTGATAGAGAGGTAAGTATGAGTGAACAGTAGTAAAATCTATACAAATCAATGTACTAGATGAATGCATATAAACTGGTGAAGTCATGTTTGATTTAGATTTAGTAACACATTTCAACAACTAAAGGCCCATGGACTGCATGACAGAATTATTGCTCAGAAATAATTAAAACAGTATTAAGTGATCATATAAAAATTGAAGCAGGTGTTGGAGTAACTCTTCATTCAGTAAAGATTCTAATGATACCTTCGCAAAGTATAATTGTATTCCAAGGTACATCTATTGAGGAAAGTAACCATGGTGCAGTTAAGGTAATTCCATTAGTAATACCAGACATAATGAAAATGATAGACTGAAAGCTAAGTTACTGGAATTAATAAATACCAAATAAAGGAACAGATGGTACAGCATTTTGAAACAATCCATGTAAACAGTAAAATTTTTGTGGTCTATTTAGATTTGATTTCTATTAAATAATTCTAGGTTTAAGTATATCATAGTGACTGGAATTTGATTGCACTGTTAAGTATATTAGTTTTCACGCATTCCATGTTCATTATATTAAGGATTATATTGAAGAAAAAAAAAATAGATAAGACCTTAATAACAGAGGGAGATAGTCCCTGAGAAGATACAGAGCAATAGTCACATTTAAGGGGTAATAACATTATTTGTATTTCAAAACATTTGAAGGCATTAATTTTATAAAGGAATATTAGATCTTTCTATAAATGATTAGGATTACTTATATTGTGAAAATTGCTTAAGTATAACTTAAAGTACCTCAAACGGATGTTTGAAAGATCAATAAACAAAGATAACATACAAAGTTGAATTGCTAGAGACCCTTGACTGAACTAATGGTTTTAGAAAGATTTAAACCAAATTTCATTAATTTTGAAATATAATTAAAAATGAAAAAATATTAAACCACATTATTTAATGCGCTTCATGGAAAATTTGAAAAATAGGTTATGGTTCATAGATGTTGAAATTATTTTATTAGTATTTAATCAATAATAAATTATTTCTAACGATTAATAAAATGACCATTTTCGTATTTATATCTTAATTGGCCATCTTTGGATACATTCAACAAATGATGTAATTGGATAGTAAGTGAATCAGACTATTTAAAAAGTTGACTGATCAGTGAACTTTCACTGATACATACACACAATTAACACAATTTTGTATTATAATTTCTATATATTCCATGAACTGATTGAAGTGATTTGCAACACTTAATGTGTTGCATGCAGGTCAAACTCTGTAATACTGGTATAAGTGATACAGCACCATCGCATTGCTGACAGTACAACTCATTGCTAGCCTCCAATATTATAAACGCTTTGATGAGGGAGTAGGTGACGTCTTTCTTTATGGGATCTTTACCTGCTTCACAGAGGATGGGACAATCTTGAGGGACAAAACAATATGGTTTTAAATATGTAAAAACTAAATGTTAAAATGTGTAATTCTTGAAAGTATTTCCTGTACAAGTTTTGTGGCCCTATTTTTGTTATGATTCTCATAAATTGTTTTTGTATTTTTAACACCTGCTCTGCAATAGCAAGTACCTCATTGATTTGAATGTTTTCTTTTTTGAAAAAAAAATATTCTCCTTGTGTTTTGCTACAAAATCATGTGAATCATATGTAAACAGTTTCTTCAAATGAAATTTAAAAAAATTAATTATTATATTTAAATTGCAATAATTTAAATATTCAAAAATACGTCCATGATTTTTTATTGATACTTTAGATACACCTTCTCCCAATGTTTTCTTCAAATTTCAACAAAGTCTATGATGGTGTTTTTAAAGAATGATTTTTTTCTCAATTTCAACTTACTTACAGCATTTAGCGCATTACTGATGAATATATCGATTACTTTCCGGTTTTGGTATATGAAAAACATTACTGAATATCCCAAGAAATGCAAGAGTTCCGAAAATAGAAAAGTAGCTAGTGAATTTATAAAAAATACAATTTTATGGCAAATCTTTGGATATTTGATTGTAAACCTTGTAAAAAGAATGTAATTGTTTTGAAACATATTTATGTTAGGAACCATTATTGAGAACTTTATTTTCTCATGTTTAGTAAGGTAATAAAGAAATATAATATTTAATAACATATATCAACTAAATCTGAAATAATAAACATACAGAAAACTTTTAAATTGTTGTTTATGAGATTTCTGTATGTGTGTGTGAACCCCATAATTGGAAAATATCCACCTATAACCAAGTACTTCCTAAGAGAGTTGCCTCACATGAGGATTCAATCCTCTATAAGATCACGTCAGAGGTTTGTAGGTGTCACAAGTGGAAGGTTAATGATAGACAGAGCCCAGAGGTGAACAGGGTGTCTCAGTTGTTGGCGCATTAGCGCACTAAGCTGAAAGGTCCCGAGTTCAAATCTCAGTCCCATCTCCCATCTTCTTTCAACATAACATAATTAAGTCTGAGGTGGTTAGGCCAATTCTGAGTGATTAGTCCATGTATATTAATTTGCAAAAATATCAATTATGTGTAAATGTAAATATGTAATATTTTATTATTCATATTACAGTTTGTACTCCCTATTCTCATTAAGGAACTTTTATAAAAACGAACAAATTTAATTAATTTTACCTGCACATGAAATATAAAGATTATTATTTATAAACTGAACAAACTTTGTAGAAATAAATATCTTAATTTATTAAAATAAGTGTCTTTGTCATGAAAGAAATACATTTGATAAACTTTCAACTAATAAACATTTGAGGTATTAAGAGTATTTTTTTGCTAAGAATTAAAAAAATTAGTGTTGGTGTGTTTTGGGAATTGAATTTTGAAAAAATAGTACAATTTTATTTGTTTTGACTTTCTGAGACTTAACTTACACACAAAACAGACTCAGAGTAATTTAATGACTAATAATGGTAAAATTATCGAATAAGTTTATTCCTTTTGAGATAGAAATAACAATCTTGCATGTGGTAGAATGAGTTATTTATTTATTTAAGATGATTAAGCTGCCATTGTCAACATCAATATAGTTATATGTATCAAAATGGTTATTGTGTGGTATTCTTTTTCTCAGAATTTTGTGCAGAATTCAAAATTAAACTGGGACAGTAAAAAAATAATTTGCACTAGAAGCTACCCAGTAGTTAATGCTTTGAATTTTGACTTTTTCCATATACCTACAAAGTTTGTAAATATGTGTCAAATACTATTGCTAGAGTAAATTTGTGAAATCGCTTCAATCATTTATAATAACCATGTATAAGCGATAGACAAAAAAAACAAAACATTTTAGAAATATCAAATTTTACCAAACCGCATTATCAAGAGGAGTCGAATTAAAAAGTGGATTTGAAAATGAAACCAAAGGTTAAAAACGGTCCACTAATAGTTGTAAGTTAATGTTTGGGGAAGGAATTACTTCACTAAAGTGCAATCCGGTCTAAGGTTTTCCGAAAATATGTTTTCCGACCGTAAGGGAAATTGCATAAAGTAGTATGGATAAAATATGTTTAACGTAATTTATTGTAGAAAAATGTGATATTAAAGTTCATAGTTTTCATGCTCTTCCACAAATAAGTAATGTCTTTTATGATTTTTTTTATAATTTCAGAAAAGAACTCACTGTCGCCTTGGTTCTGAAGATTGCGAGGATATTATTAATTCAAGAACGCAAGGGTTTACAGAGCAACATTGATCCTTAGTTGTTTTGTTAAGAAACAAAATGAACATACGAGAAGAAAGGTTACGTTTCAAAAAGTACTTTTCAACAAAACCCCATGACAGAAAAATGAATGCTTCACCTAAGAAAAAGAAACACTTTATTAACAAAAGAGTATAGGTCGGATAATAAATGCATCACACCCCCCAAGATTCAAAAAAAACGAAGGAATGCCGCTACCCTGGGTAATGCTGCCACCCGGTTTAAAACTAAAGTGCTTCGCGTAATGATGGGTGTGTTTGCACCCCGTTTGTTTTTTGTAATGAAACATTAGGTTTATAAAGAGATTTTCTTGTTTTTGAACTTATTGCGAGCCAAAAAGAAAAAACGTTCATCTGAGAACATTGTAAAACAATTGTGAAGGTTGATTTTGATGCAGTTCATGCATCAAAAGTTTTCATGCATTGCAGTGTTTTATTGACACCCTTATATTTTTCTTTATTTTGCAGAAATTTATTACAAGGTGAAGGAATGTACCCGGTACCTGAGGTAATCTCATCAATGCTTTAACAAAGATTTTTAAATATTCCCTTTCAGTTACGAGAACTGTTACATATTTTTAGATTCCAAAGAAATTGGTTAAGATTCAGAATTTTTATTACGCAAGTGTAACAATTTTCGAAAGCTGTAATGTATCAAATTTCCTTAAAACGATGGTATTCTCCCGGTCTACCCTACGTATATTTCGTGAATTAAATGACCCAACTCTTTCTTGTATTAAAACTTTTGAAACAGACGTGCTTGTTTAGTTTGTAATTACTTCCGTCCAATTATTCTTAGAAATACTTTTGTTCGTAAACACATCTCTCTAAATGAGGATCATTATCACCATCCTAGCATTTCACTCACGCTTTGCCAAAAAGGGTCATATCAATCTGGAATGGTACAGTATAATTCTCTTCTAACAGAAATAAAAGTGATTTCACTAGATTCAAGCTCTTCCGATCCATGGTTAAAGGATCCCTTCTACATAGGTGCTTCTATCATGTTAAGTAATTGGTTGACGTAAGTTTAAATTATTCCATTAAATACTTTTTATATTCTATTTTATATTTGTTATAATAATGTGAATTTATCAACTTTTAAATTCCTTTGGAATTTTACCTTGTCATACTTCTGATTTGATTAAATTACGGAAATTAAAGCATATATTATTTAAAATTATATTTATATCCTTATTCCGTCTTGGCACAATTATATAGATAATCTCTGGAACCCCATCCCGGTCCGGGATTTTCTCTGGTATTCCTTCGGACACTGATCAGAATTGATGGGATGATCCCCTTTTTACTTCCGGAGAGCAAATAAGCTAATTGCTCTCCGCTTACTCATGTAGTCATCATCAACTGGTTTAAGGCAATTTATTATTTATTTATTGATACATAAATCGGTCCGTGGATCAGAAGCAGTTTTCTCCACTCAACGGGAATAGGGAGGGGTCAAAATTGAAAATGGTACCAGTCAAGCAACTGGTGACGTCACGTCTATATCTCATTTTACAAGTAAATCCTGTAATTATTTTGCTTTCTCTACTTGTCATTGTAGAGCATCTTCCTATAACAGAAGAATCACAAAAAGGATTTCTCAACTTTTACTTAATGAAAGTAAGTCGCGCGGTACATATTTGCAATTTGTTGGTACATACAATGTCCATTTGCAGAAATGCTTTGAGACCTTCCTTCAACCTGCAGTATATTTTCTTGAATCTTACGTAGGACATGGCCACTGCAGAGTGGGTGTTGTAGAGAAAGTCTCCATGACCTGTGCCTTCAGCGAGTAAGTGATGTATCCTGGGAGAGATTGCGTCACACGTCTCAAATCATTTAACTACCTCAATAGACAGCAGTTATTTCAAGGAGAGCTTTTACACAATCACGCCATTCATTCGACTTTGATCTGAATATGTCTAGGGTTGAGTCATCCATAAATAATATCATCAACAGTAACATTTGCATGAAAAGTGGCTATCAACGTAATGTGTTTAACATCCAAATAAAAAAAGTACTTTATGAATTGACTTAAACGTTTCAAGGACCTTTCTTGAGGTTTGTTGCGAGCGCTGTGTGCTAAATATTGAAGGAACACATTGTTAGAAATCATGAAACTTGGTCTCTTTACAGTGGATTCGATGTTCAAGAAGCCGCCCGCGGTGAAGATCAAGCGACTAAGTGAAGATTCGCAAAATATTAGTAGCTCGACTATCAATTGAATGCGAAAATAAAATCTTCAAGACGTACATCCGGCACGAGATGACGCTATTGGTACATACCATATACACATTTCACAAACAAAACGGCAGGGGATGATTATAAGCACAATGCGATACTAGTGCGCGTAATGTTGAATCATTCTAACTTATCACGTGTTGTCCTCGATTCAGGAGTGACAAGTTTTCCACTATTTCTAAAATGAGTGTGCACGTAATTGAACGATGGGCAATGCATTTAATAAAGTAATCTTTACTTCAACAAAGAGTAATACTCTGTTTCCTATGGTCTCTGCTACAATTTCTCAACAAAGTAACTGTTCTTGGAAGAGGAATGTTTTACGGAACCTTAAAATATTTTCTATATTATGTCGTTGTGGCTTTGTCTACGGTAATAGCGTTGTCGTTTTCTATCTAATATATGCTGAAATACTGATTGGTACTAGCAATAACCGAAATACTTCATCGTGTTTACGTTATGGAGCAGAGACCTTCGAACCTCTCGTACCACTAAATCCATCATTTTAAATTTCGGGGACCACAAAATGATTTTTTGAATAAGATGAACAATGTTTTATTTTAAATATTTTTCTGAGGACGACAAAAAGTTTTGCAGAGACAACCACTGATCCGCGCGTCATCGGGTGGCGACCACTGTTCCGGAGTATGAGAATTTTGTCTTCGTTTGAAGACACTGTGAACTCCCACGATAAATTTATAGTTTTCGATCCTTTCCAATTTTATAGCAAATCAGTATTTCAAAAGAGTTAAAAGCTATCTATTTTATGAATAATTAGGAGCTGAGGTTATGACTATATCTCCAGATTTACATTTATTTGAAGGAGAGGAAAATATTGAGGAAGTTTTGATAGGAAACGTATGCAAAAGTGATATTCCAGATACAACATACAATTATCATAAGAGAAGCATTGAAGGTATTCTTCATGTTGCATCGCGGCAAGAGATCAGTATTCCTTATCCACAAGCAGCACACAAAAAAATTAATTGGGGTGTAGATCTTCATGACTGGATACTCGGAAAACATATAATTGCCATGTCTGAAAAAAATGGTACTGGTGGATTTAACACGCAAAATAAATGCATATCTATCCTTCAAGAGATGTACCGAAGACCTTTGAAAGAATTCAGAAAACAGGTTGCGAGGATGTACACAGAGAAAGGTTTCAAATGAGATCAATTTCAGGAAGACTAGTAAATTTCTCCTTACCACCCAGTATCTATGTGGCTCGTCCAGAAAGTACATGTCTTCTAGAAACATGTTAAACAAAGATTGTCAGATTGAAAACTGTAAAGACAAACGTATAATATATTGTTGCAAGTGAAATAATTCATAATGCATTCATTATGCCCCAAATATCGCATAGGGTTTAGGCTAAATTTAAAGTATTTTTGGAGACTTTGAGGCTTATAATTTCGTAATAATGTAACTTCATCATAAAAAAGCAATTCTGAAAAGTTAAAATGAGTTTAGGAGCAGTTTATTTTTCACTTGGCATTTTTCCGATAACCAGAATTACAATTGTTTTCTGCCTGGCTCCTACCGCCCTCAAACTTATCATATATGCCGTGAATTAATATTATTGAGTTGTTAATGTAAATCTTTGAAAATAGGATTGGAAATGATGTATTAATAACACAATGCCTAACATTTCATGCGGGCAGTGGGACCTGTATAACGTCAGAGCTGACCCGCGCGCCTCTTTCCTTTGGTATTTCATTATTTCTGAAGGAAGGGTTTGACCAAGACGAGGCCCTTTACGGAATGTCGGTGGAATACCTTCACCGGATACGGAGACAATGGCCATTCCGGGAAACACACCTCCGGGCGCTTGTCTGGTGTCATCGGCAGCTTGTCCTACCGGTGAAGACACGGCGTTCTCAGAACAGCCAAGGGGTGATCAAGGTTTTGGAGTGCTCATTGTGGCAGCGAAGGCGTGGTCACGTGACCACCGCTTCTGTATATATTGGGAGGATTGAGAATCCTCGAAGACTTTTGCTGTGTGATCTGAGTCCGCAGATTTCTTAGGATGTGACCTGGCTATTGAACGGTCGTCAAGACCAGTAAGAGACTACAGTAGTAATCTAAGCGCGCTTACTGCTAGTTGTGAATATCGTAACTTGTAACTGTTCGTTTATTCAAAGTACTTATAATTTTGGAGATTCAGATAACCTAGAGAGCTTTTACGAATTTGTTGCCTTCAACTCAATTTATTTACGTGTTATTAATGCTTTCTGGTAGCATTTCTTGTGTAGTAACATATTTATAAATGTATTAATGATTTTGGGAGTTTGTCTCCGTTTGTAAACTCAGATTTCTATTTAATTTTTATTAAATCATTATTTCTTATTACACGTGTGTTTAATTGCCCGGAAACCGAGCTGGTGGCAGCGATCTATCTTCCCAAAAGAACCCACACTGCATCTGGTCTTGTAGTGTATGCTTCCACCTGTTTTGGGGTCGCCCGAATGTTGGCTGTTTTCTCCCTGCACCTCTCTATCCATGGAACTGCATGAGACAGAGTGACTTTCCTCTACCCTCTCATCTACACTAATTATCAGATCGTTTGGGCAAGCGGTAAACATACGCTATAAAAGTGACATAATGATTGAAATTCTCAAGTTAAGCTGTGTGTGAAAGCTCGATTTTTGCTGTAATACAAAAAACATCTTATATGAAAGTTAATTTTAATTAAATTATCACGAAAAAAGCCTTCATATAAGAAGTTTCATATAAGAAGTTTTCTTTTTCGTGATAATTTAATTAAAATGAACTTTCACACTAAAAGAAGAAAATTTAACACATATCAATGTGATAAATATGGGAAAACTTTTCAATAACAAATACCAAGTGAAATAACAATGCAGGGGAAAAGGATTTTTAAGAATCTTTTTTTTTTAATTTTCTGAAACTGCAATGGTTTTTCGATTATTTTTGTATATGAATGTTTGTAGATTTTTATCCACGTCATGTAATTGTTGAAATTTTTGTTAAATAAAAGCTCGTTTTCATTCCCATAATTGAAGATATGCATTTATAGCTTTACCTTTAGATTACTTGTAATATCTGAAATTTGTTCCTCAATTTTTATATAACAGTATTTGTTTTATTTGTGTACTTGTGACGCTGAATTGACAGGATATTTGTGGATTGAGAGTTTTACGTTGTGAGAATTAATTGATTATTTGTGTCTTGTTTTGTGCACTGAGCACGACTTCTTGAACACTTTCTAAGAACTCGCCAGAGGGAGTAGGTTAAAAATATTATGTATTCTTTCCTTACTTGCTTAACCAGTACTAAAAATATTTTATCGATTCCTTTTAGTAAATAAAATAATAATATCAATAATTTTGAACATGTACGAAAATTTGTCATACACCTCATCCAATATATCTGGACGAATTAACGTCCTATTTTACAAATTTAATTATTAATCGAAAATAAGTGTTTGGGGAAATAGAAGGACTTGGATTTATATTTATAACAATTCATTCATTCATGAACCAAAAATGCAATTACATTTTAGACATAAACATGTTTATATAGTTATCGAAGACTAAATTTGTAACTTAAAAAATCGTTTTACTATGTTTATGTTTCAACTGTGTTTTTGTATTTTGACCTAGACACCTGAATTCTATTTTTATTATCACAAACTTTACATCAAGCCAAATTGATCACGAGCCAACAATGATATGTAACGAGTAATAAGGTTATAGAGACCTATCAACTCTGCCGCCTCTCTCTTCTGCCATTTTCTCCCCTCCTCCGCCAACCTTCTCTCCTTCCCGCTTCCAATCTCCTCCTAATCAGTTTTCAATACTCCCCTCCCGATGCGATCGGAGCATCTCGTAAACCCCGTTTCCCTGTTACGAACGATGATTTACGGCGACTTTACGGTCCATATTATGCATTGTTAAGAGCGGTAAAACGAAGAAGTCGGCGCAACCGGTTGGCGTCGTAGCTTGGAAGCCCGAATTAGCGCGCAGAAAGCATCTGCGCAGCGAGACGTATGAAGCAGAAGCACCCACAACACGTGTCTGTGAATGGACTGGAATGTTGATGTACCGTGCGAATGACGAGATGTTTAAACTTATTTCGCTCCAAATATTCAAAAGCCCATCGATTTTAAGATCGGATCAACTATTTTTGTACAAGCAAAATCTTGTTTTCTCCGCGTATTTTAGTAACACTTTAAATATTTGGGCTGTTTTTGGAAAACAAAGACTCCGATATCCTTCTCAGCATCATCAAATACTTTGTTTATTTTCAAACAGTAATGAATCCCATCTCCTTCGCAAAATCATATACTGTATTTATAATAATGATCAGTGTTTGATTAACATAGAAATCTCTTAGATTGCGGTGAACCTCACCGCCAGGTAACAGATTAATCATTCGACATAACATGATTAATCAGTGTTTTTTAATTTTTATTTTAAAGTACGGGTTGTTCAAAACCACGAATCGGTGCCAAATCGTATACTCAAGTTATGGAGAATTTGGACACCAAATGAACAAAGATAGCGGACTCGAGTGGTGTTTCAGGACAGTCACCACCAATATTTTAGAACAGAAACCCCGACACACGTTAAGACTTGGACTGCCTCAGATTGTCGATTGATATTAAAATCATCGTTTGGTAGCTCCTACACTACCTTACGGGTGTACCAACACTATGGAAACAACAAAGAGACTACAATGAAATGAATTTCGTTGAAAAGAGATTAAAAAATTTCTTACGCTATGTATTTTATTAATAGGAATATAAATTTTTTGTTACTCTACACAGGATAGAAAATGAGTGTTTTAAGGACAGGCTCTCCTAGAGTTATTTTGTCAAGTTTGGTTGTAGTGAATACAACGAATAATATGAAAATATCACTAAGTCGAGTAATGTACGACATAGGTGGAATCAATTGAGTAGGTTGGCAGTTCTCCCGAATTTGGTAACTTTTCGTACGGTAGCTAGACTTTAATACTAGAACTTTCCTATAGCCATTAGCTGCAAAATCAAAAACCTTTTGAACATCCTCGTATTTCAACTATTTCTGGTTGGAGATCCATCTTCCTATTGCTTCAGATTGGTCCTCTTGATGCATGGGTCACGGACAGATCCCTCAGTTATCGTTCGAAATGCTCACGATTCGCTTTCAATTAAAAAGGTACTTCTACTGCACTGAAGTGGATTAAGCGAGAAAGCTTCGAAAATGGACACACTGGGAACAATCGGTCCCGGCTGATATTTAACATAAGTGTCTCATAGGGTACCCACTTCCCTACTCTACCTCCGCCGTGGCTTAAGTCTGATAACTATGAAAAGGTTAATATTAAATATTTTACAAATATCTGCCCTAAACGAAATTTTACAGATACGAGGAGAATAGTTGAGACAAAATTACAATTATAATTGTTTTGATAAACAATAGACTACATTTTGTTCAAGAAGTTTTGACAAACATTACGTGCAAATACTGAATTAATCTAAATGACATATTCAGGTATTGTCTTTAGTGTTCCCTACTCTGGGAGGATTAAATATTAATTCCAACTCAGAAATGTAGACCAAGTCTGTTATGACTATTCGCTGAGTGCGCCCTCTCACTTACGTACCACACGAAGGCATTTTTCTCATTAATCTTGTGGGTACTGACTCAGCGTTCGTGAGATGACCGGCTTGCGCTTGCTTGTGATCATATTTTGCCAAGTCTCACAGTATTGTTATTGTGAATCTGTACCGAAAAAGCGGGTAAAAAGTACCTAGATGCGCATACTGTGCACTTGCTTGTTACAATTTACCAAGACAGTATGCATTACGACTGTGTTTCTTTAAGACATTTTATGCATTGAAGATAATATTTTCGTAATTACTACCCCACAGCTAGTAAATCCCATGTTATTAACTAGTTGGTTGGACATTTGTTACCTACATTTCTTTTATCAACTAAATTTCCCAGATTTTATATAAAAATTATCACATTCAATTTTTACACTGGACCCTAGTTGAATTTATGACTTATTTGTGTAAAAACTATATTTTATTTCTGTAAATTTGTCTTGTCAATATTCTCCCTTCCGGTTTCCGCGTATAAGATGCTCCGATATAAAACGGCAACTTATAACATTTACGGACATTTACCTTGGAAGTAATGGTGATAACTAATACTATTGATCATAAATCATAATTAGAGCCCCGTATAATAAATATTATTTGTACGATTCGTACTCAATTTCACGCTGTCTTTTTGACATTTGTAATAAAAACTGCGTATTCTATGAAATTAATCGTGCGTTCCCTAGACAAGACAAATATATTCTGTTCCTTGGGTAACTGGAATTTAGGAAATGGATCAATTATGAAAGGATTACAATGTTCTCCATGATCACATACTAATCTCCGTTTATCCGCATATTAGGTTAATGCGCTCCCTACCTGGTGACTCAAATCCGGATTTTTTGCACGATTTGTCGTGATAGACAAGCGAGTCTGCGGCTTGTTATGTCAAAGTACTGCCATTTCCAATCAATTCTTCATATTCTCTACTATCTTTCAACCTTTCTCCTTTTTCATCTGTTTCCTTCGGAACACTCTTTCTCCCCTTCCCTTGCTCTCTGCTCCATTCTTTCTCTCCTCTTCTTTCTCACGCACTCTCTTTCTCTCGTCTCCCACAGTGAACGACAAGCAAAATTGCTTTGCCTGACCAGTGGAATTCCAATTACACTATAGGAAGGAGATTGGAATAGCGGATAGAGGGGAAGTTGAAGACTTTTCCGAATATACTTACGTGACGGAATATAAATTGGTATGTGTTTTCATTTATACACAATTTATATATATTATACCGCATTGCTCACTAATTTATCACTCATTTAGTCACCTGTTACACCACACCACAAGTCCAGATGCTGTGTGGGTATGTTTTGGTAAGGAGCGGGATTCAACCATAAATACCACAACCCTTATGGTAGAGATCGCTGCCACCAGCTTGGTTTCCCAAGCAATTAGACACTCGTGTAACAACAATAAAATATTCCTTTAATAGAACTTAAATTGAAATCTGCCTATTTACAAACTTGAACGAACTCTCAGATCATAAATACAAGTATGAATTTGTCATTACACAGTTAATGCTATCTGAAAGCATCAATTACACACAGATATGAATACTGGTGTTAACAATTAATTCGGAAATCTACCTAGATCATCCGAATCTCCGAAATTTACAAGTTGCTATCCCGAAATAACTAATTGTTACAAGTTACGTCATTCGCACCTAATAGCAATGCAATTGAATTACCGCAGCAATTCTTAAGCGGTCTGACGATCAATACTAGACAGGTTACATCTCAGTAACCCGCGGGCTTCCGAACACGCAGCAGAAAGTCTGGAAGCCTGAAAGTCTTCGAGGATCTTCAATCCTCCCAATATATACGGAAGCGGAGGTCACGTGATCACGCCTTCGCTACCGCAATGAGCAATCTAACTTCTTGGTCACCCTTCGGACGTTCTAGGAAGCAGTCTCCACCGTGAGGACGAACCGGCGTCAACCCCAGCCAGGCGCCCGCACGCGCCCTTTTCTGAACCTGTTATTGTTTCTACATCCGGCGTATTCCATTCAGTTCACACGTTTCTGCAACATTCGTTTGAGGGCATTCCTACTCAATTTTCAGAAGTACATGGAAGCGGTCCAGCAATTACACAATGAAAGGGAAGGCGTAGTGGCGGTCACTTTTCCTTAGTTGGCGGCGCCTGGCCCGACCCGTAATCTTCTTAGGAATTTGGTCCATAGCATTGTATCACGGAAGTAGTGGAACGTCATTCTTATGGAAGTAACCTGTGTAATAGACACCGCAAAATGTGATCCAGTTGTTCAGACCAGTGTTGATCAGCCAGGACTTTGTACAAATGGAACAGAAAAAAGAGTCAAGGAAGACTTTGTGGTTCTCCAAACGTCGCATTGTGAGAAACGTATAACATCTTTCCATGAGGTGTGTGAAATGGCGGGAACGAGTCTGACTCTCAATATATGATTGTCAAACATCCATTTTCTTGATGGTAAAAGAAATATATACATAATTTGCTTCCAAAAATGGTTAAAAATTGCTTGTTACCCCTGTGAAAGGCAAATAAGCTGTTTTATTCTCCGGAAGAAAGGGACCATTCCAACAATTCCAATTGAAGTATTCCAGGGAAAACGGAGAAAAAACCTGTACGGAATGGGGCTCCAGAGATAAGACACACAATTGAGCAAAAATTAAAGTAAAGAGAATAAATATTACAATTGTAAATAAGAAAGCAAGGGCATCCATACATTAATATTATTATTCGTATTTGGATCAATAGTTATTCAAAGAACTCTGACGATATTATCAAGTCTAAATTGAATTTAAAAAAGAATTCTTTTTATTAAACTAACTACAGACTTGAATATTTAATGGGTTATAGACAAAATCACAGAAAAAAACTGCAATGGAGATCTATATGGAACTACGCTGAGCAAGTGGAGAGAAACAAGACACGCCTCCCACCACGGACGTCCCCAGGACTTTGCTTAGGGTGGTCTATGGACGAGTAAAATACTACCTTAGAAAGGTTCGTGTTTTATATCTATTCTAATATAACCTTTATTTAAAACCCAATAATGGAATTATGCAAGAATATTGCATTAATTTTGTTAATATTACCACAGTAATACTTTACAATAGGTACCCCCAGGTCCTCTTTTGCCACGTCGTTGCTCCCACATAAACGCTTTTAAGATTGCGACGTCATCCTCTAAATTAGTGACTACATAAATTTTTCGATACTATATATAAGGGATTGCTGATGAAAGATCAAGGAAAGGTCGTTTTAATGTATGTGTTAAATGAAGAATGGATTGTAAATTAGAAATCAAAGTTACCATACGTGAACAATCTTACAATAATTTTTTTTTAAATCTTAGCTCTAATCGTCTCGAGATGGTGTCAAGAAATTCCAATAAGTTTTTAGAATAGCAATGAGCAAAGAATTTGAAAAATTAATTGCTTACATGAATCTTAAATAACTAAACATCAGATTCACAATTTGTTTTGTAATTTATGATATTTATCAGTTATATTATTAATTAATATAACGCGAATTTTTTCATAATTAAATATTATTAATGCCATGAAAGTCATTTCCTCTCGGTCTATAGTTTTACAGTCTCGACCGTTAAGACAGTAAAATGGACTTAAAAAAATTTATTATTCATAGAAATTTCATCGAACTAATTTTGATGGTACTAAAAGAAATCAATTCCATTGCACAACGTCATATATAGTTGAATCTTTAGGTCATAATAAAGTAATGTAGCTTACATATGAATCATTCAATATTACTGATTTGCAGTATAATTTTCTTTCGCGAAGAATCGTAAATGTTCGTAATTTTACTGAATCTCTTTGAGTTAAATCTAATAAGGTATACCCTCCTTTCTTTTACTAATTATCGTCCAGAATGTCTTCGCTCTACAGTAAATACACTGTCGCACTAAGTCTTATTTTCATAATTCAGTTTTCTGGAGTGCCTAAATTTGAAGAGAAAACACTTATAGGAAAATACATCGAGCGTAGGGCAAGGAAATGTTTCTAGAAAAGTACGTCATGAGAATAGTTCCATCCTTAAACACTATATCATCCTGGTCTTTTAGTTTTTAAAGAAATAAGCATCGGTAGTGAAACTGTTGTTTTTCCTGTCGAGATGAGTTTCGGCCCAGTGCGCGCCTACCCGACCGTCTGTTGCTGACAGAGAAAAACGAAGCGAGCTCCAGAAGGGGACCATTCCATAAAGCTCACTCTGTGCGTACCACGACAGCACTTTCAGCGAACGACCATCCGAATATATTTAGCGCGTCTTGCTCAGCTAGTATTGATGCTTGCAGAAACTGAAGTACCAGTGATCTGTAACCGTACGTAACTAGAAGCTGCTCACCCATTTTCACTTGCGGTTCTGAACCTCCAATAATACAACTTAAAGTTCCGACGGGATACGAATGGACTTGTCAGATTCTCTTGTTCACTCTTTTTTCCTCTTTCAATCAAAAATTGTTTACACACTAGTAATTCACTTCCGCCAATTCCTTTTAGACCCAATTTATTTTCTACTTATCCTCTGCATACCAAATTTTGGGGTTGTCAGACGTGTTATACATTGTTATTTATCTGCAGATTGTGAGGGAAAGGTAATTATAAAATTATTGAATAAATTATTGAGAAGAAATCTCAGTTAATATATTCTGTAGAAAATTGGCTGTTTGGTCCTGAATAGATTTTAATGATAGAGTTAAGAATAAGGCAACTATTTTTTTCCTATTATTTTATTTTAAGTTTCCAAAAACACTCTAGTTTGGAGAAAAGGAAACGTTGCTGGTTTGTTTCCAAAATAGTTCCTACCTTGCCTAGGGGCGATCCCCAGCAACGAAGTGCCTGAGGTAGACCCATAAAGTTGGGAAGTGTGGGCATTTTGAGCTACACTAGAAAATCCTTCCATAACGCCTGTTCATGCAGTATTTGGTACACTAGTTGTTAGACATAATTATCTATGTAGCTTTAATTAGTCTAATGCTTAGCCTAGTGCTTACATTTAGCTTAAACTCACTTAGCCTACCATACTGTTCCTATCTAATGTAATTAGGAACTCACATTTGCCAGTACATATATTAATACGGTACCATTTCTGATATGACTGAAATGGGAGGTTCTTCCTCTTCGATCAGTGCTCCTCGCGACTGACTTTGGTAAAGGAGGATACCCTTGCGCAATAACCGGCTAGTAGCTGTTTACACGAGGATTTTCGAAGCGGCTTTGATGGTGACGTCCTGAAGCCTACTAGCCCGAGTGGTGGGGTATAACGAATCGAAGAAAGACGCAAAAGTTCAGTGCGTCAATTACTCTGTCCTTTAGTTATGTAAATATTGATTTAAAAAACTAAAATTTCGTACAAATATGACCAAGAAATCATGGATGCCTATCGTGAAAATAAAATTTAATTATTTTTTATAGTATTGTTGTAATAAAATATTAAACGGGAAACTTTTTTTGACATGACATGAAAAAAGTAGGCTGCTGGTGGAATTTTCAAATATTGTCCAGGAAGTTTTGTAAAGCGAGAAATATTTTCTAATATAGTTGAATCTAATTTTGATATAAAGCTTTCTTCTTGGGTGAATGGTTTGGCCACAAACGTGATAAGGAGAACAGGCGGCGCGGCGCGCCGCACCGACGAGCTTGCCTTTTCCTGAGTCCTTCGTTTCTATTTTCACGTTTATTCATGAGCATTGTCATTTCAAGAATAAAAAATAAATCCAACTTTATATTACAATATACATTCGATATAAAGTAACTATAATGATTTTGTAATTCAATGAGTAATGAGTAGTAAGGACGTCTATTTTAAAACGTTTAGAATTAAATTAATCATTACGAGTGAGAATAGATTGATTTCAAAGATGACCTGATTAACTGATTAATGATTTATCACTCATTGATATGACAATATAATCAGCACACACACAAAATTAATTGTTACACAACGTTTGTATCATATTACATAAGAAATATTAGTAATTACTATCATGCGCACATCTAATAGTGCATCACGAATATGCAAGCGTTCGCACTTTAATAGAAAAGATACGACGCCGTAAAGCAATCTTATGGACTCGTTATCAGCGGTCTTCTCCATTGACCCTGGATTCATCTGGGGCTGGTGCACTCAGATATATCCAAAACTATCGTTTCCTTCATACATCGAAATAAAACGCAATCGAGTAAAGTTTAAAGATGTTCCAAGAACTGGAAATGAGCACATTTCAGTGTTACACTCGTAAGTTGATTACTTTCCAGGGTATTCGGAGAAACTATTGATACAACAAAATTAAACGTATGCTCGTTGGTTTAGGAGTTTCAAAATCATAATTCTATTATTCAGCGCACATTTTCAAGGGACATAAAACAAATATTATTGTTAAAATTCTCAAAGAAACGAAATTCTTATAAAGGTAGTTCTGTTGATCTGCTAATTAAATAACTAGACATAGCGTTTCCAATTAAAAAACTAATTAAAAGCTATTGAACAAATGTCTAATTTTTTTTATAATGATTAAAAATCAAAGTGAAGCACTAGTGTCACCCACAATAAAAATATATTCTACCAGATTAAATTATTAGATTTAGCGTAGTTATTATAAAAACATTAAAATAGTATAGAAAAAGTTTTTTGAAATTTCTCTTCATTTTATAATGTGAAAAATCAAAAACTGCAACGTCAAGATATATAATGCTCTCGTTGATCTATGCAGGAGAACATGACGAATCTTCATAATATCTCATATTAAACATGGCATGTTCAACGACTAACTTTTGGTTAAAGACAAACATGATTTTCGATAATGTCTTAAAAATTTGTTCAAGTAAAACAATGCAAAAATAATCGATTTCCAAGGGCAGCGCTAATGTCAACAGAAGAAAATATATTAAACCAAATTGAAGTATTAGATTTAGCGTAGACATAAAAATATAATGTAGAATTAGAATGAAGAGTTTTTATAAAATTAAACTAAACACTTGATAGTAAAAATCAAAACAATTCAGGAATTATCAAATTACTAAGACAGCACTAGTGTCGATAGAATTTTTAACCTAATTACCTTATTATATTTAACGTTGACATTTTAAAAAACCTGTAAAAGCTAAAGAAGAAAGTTTGTATAGATTTTCTCTTAAATTTATATTTTGTGAACCTAAAACAAGAACATCAAGACATACAACCCTGTTGACACTATAAGCATAATGAATCTCAATAAAATCATGGAATAAACTTAGCGTGGATAAAGACTGGTTAAAAATGGATTTAAGTAAAAGGTTCCTCGATTACGTGTCCTAATATATTGTTGTCGTAACATCAAATTAAAATTTATCGAATTACAAATGCAGTGCTGATGGTACTCAGAACAAAAATATATTAAACAAAATTAAAATATTAGATTTAGCATTGTCATGATAGAAACTAATATAGAGCTCTAATAAAAAGTTTGTATAATATTTCACGAAATATTTGATAGTACAAATCAAAAACAACACATCAACGCATATGTTGTATTGCAGAAAACATAATAAAACGCAATAAAATCATAGATTTGAAAATTATTATTTAAAGTATTACTAAAGTTTCAGAAAAAGAAGTTTCTTGATACCTTCTTTTAATCATCTTTATCTTAAAACAATTATATTATAGAATTACGAGTGCAGTAATCATGTCACACAGAACAAAATACATATATAACAAAGTTATATTATATTTTGCATTGCCAATTAAACAAACTCTTTAAGAGCTATAAAAATGTTTTTGTTGAACTTCATTCAATATCTGACAGAAAAATAAAAAATAATAACGTACGTCTTAATACGCTTTTGTTGCTATACAGAAAAACATAATGAATAAAAAAAATCATAAATTAATCTTATCATATTTAAAGATCCACTATTGGTTCAGGAAAGAAAACTTATTCGATAGCATGTCTCAATAATTTCTTATTCTAAAACAATGCAACAACATATTAAATTACAATGCAGCTCTAGTATTGCCCAAACAAAAGTATTCAAATATTAGATTTAGCATTGCCTATATAAAGAACCAATAAAGGGCGATAGAAAAAATGTTTTTATAAAATTTCTCTAAATAATATAGTACAAAATCAAAAACACTCCTGTAATTATTTGATGGTACAAATCAAAAAACGTACAGTGAGATGTGTTGAAATATGTTGTAACGTACATTCTGTTATTTTTGTTTGTTTATTTATTACCTACAATAATGATACGTTTTTTACAGTTCTATAGTACATCTTCATTGGACTTTTCTTTCAGTGATTCGTACATTGAAATTATATTTACCACGAAGCCTTGTTTTAAACATTGCCATTCCACAGAGCTTCTTCCTAAAATTAATATTTTTTTCATAATTTAATAGCGCGTCTTAGCAGTTCCAGTTCTTTATGGTTATGTTTGCCTGAACATCATAATGACGCGTGGCCTCAGCAGTGTACATGCCAATGACAAGCCAAATCATTCCAAACTATTTCCAATGTCAAGCCAAGCCATACTAATGTCATGCTTGTCATGCCCTGTCTATGTCAAGCAAGTGCCACTTTATTGAACTCTGTTATTCAAGTGCCAAAAATTGTAGTTATTTTTCTGTATAATAATATTTATGATAGTTTTTTTATATTTTGAATAATGGTAATTTATCTCCAAAAACGCAGTTCTAAACTGTATATGATCACGTGGATTGCAAAAAATCAGTTTACTCACCGGAAACGAGAAAAGGGCTGTCCCGTATTGATATCCCATATCATCGATACACATCATAATTGACGCAATACCAATAATGGTACATAGCTATATCCATTTGTTTATTTCAATATGTACTCATTCTCATCCCTGAAACATTATTCTTGAATGTATTACCATAGTACACGCATGGATCATTCTTTTCGTAATCAGCCATAAAGAATTGACAATATCAGAATTGACTAAAAACTTTCATTTTTAGTCAATTACACCTCTTTTATTCCATAATTTTCTCATTATTTCTCATTTATTTTCATGATTTCATTAATTATCATTATTTCCCATTTCATTTACCAGTAAGTTTAAGTCTCGGCGGGCTGTCAATACGAAATATTAAAAAACCTGTACTAATATGAAATATTACACTTCTATACCCGTAAGATTTAGAATATTTAGGGTCCGTACTATTGTGGCAAGCCATAAAACTCCCTACTTGTGCTCTCCAAATGACATTTCAAGGTCAAAACATAAAAAATTATGTTATATAATTCTTGACCTCTTAGTATTACAGGAGAAACAGGTCAAATGAAAACAAAAACACTTCATTACTCGCCAACGTTTCGGATATTATGTATTCATCCTCAGGGCTTGTTACAATGTTTCTACAAAATCAGTATCTCTCATCCGTATCAACATCCACTTCTCCAACTCATACCACCTGCACACCAGGTACATCCTGCTTATTTTATGCATCAAAAGGAGTAGGCAGTTATGTAGCGTTTTTTTACCTATTTCTGAAGAAAAAACTCGTATAAAACTTGATATATTTTTTCAAAATTCAGTTCTCAAAAGACACCAACGTCGAGTTTCAACTTTTTTTGTGAAAATACTTCCAAAACCTGAAATTGCTGCCAGTTAAATTTTGGAAAAAGTAATCCATAACTGATGAAGGTTTAGTCATTTCAACAACTATGTTTATTTTTGCAAGTTTTGTTACGCTTATGAATAACCTTTTTAATCCTATATAAATAAATAAAATGAATTAAAATTTATCATTTTACGAGGATTATTGATATGAATGAGAATAAAAACTATAATATTGTAAATTATTAAATAATTCTGATTATTATATACTACATGTTAACATTTATGTACTTGTACAATTGTCTCAGACCACCCGTCCAGGGTTTTTAAAACTCGAAGAAAGAATTTTGGTAAAATTTGATATTACTGTCGATAAAAGTGTATCTGTATTGGATACGACTTGTCTTAAATGACTCTCTAAGTATCTACACCCCTCCATTTGACTCTTCTACTGCGCTATATAACTCTATAGCGGATCTATCTTGGTCTTGCAATGATATTTCTCACTTGTAGTTTGAAATTTCCACTTCTTGTGGTTCTTTTATGTAGAGGTATGCGAGTTAAAATATGAATTGTGTCGTCAAAGACTGGATATAATGATATAGATATCCTTAAGAAGAGGGCCATTGAATACACAATAAAAGGGCTCTAATGACCTTGCCGTTGACGAGCTCTAAAACCCCATACAAAAAAATACACAATAAAGTTCCGTCAAGAATTCTTGAAATATTCTCAGTGCAACTAACACAATTTCATGATATCTTATTTTATTTACTATTTTTCCATCTCCAATATTTTTATCAGTTAGTTTCATGAGCATGATCTCACAGCATTGCCTCAGCATTATCTCAGCAACTTTAAAATTTTGCATCATCTAACGGGCCAATTGGACCGCTCTTGCGCAATCATTCGTAATCATGTGTTTCATCAGCAATTCTCTTAAATCTTCATTTTTCTCCTGTTACCAAAATATTTTCTCGTCACCCCTCTACGAACTACATTAACAATTAATTAATCGTTTGGAATCCTGAATTAGAGTTGCACAATCTGTTTCGGCTTTCGCCATCGCCAGTAACATTGGTAATCTTCAGGTTACGTAGATATTAGACTAGTATTTTCCCGCGGTGCTATGTGACATCTTAGACACTCAATGCACCATAGAAAACACCAGTAAAACATAACAATGTTGCCAGTGAAGAAAGAAATGTCCACGGAACACTTAAAATATTTCAAGTGAAGTTGATACATGGAGAGGAGAGATTTTGTCTTTTATTAAATAGTCAAACTTCCATAATTTATGAATACGTAAAGAAAACACGGGAAGTCCGAAATTAGTGTTTCTTTTTTTATCTCATAAAAACGAAAAACGTTTGAGCAACCTAAATTTTACAGAATGAGATACTTGTAGTCTGTTAACGCCTACTTGATGTAAGACTTAAGGAACTTGTGTCTTTTGAACAAATTTGCAACATTTTCATTTTTTAACAATTTTAGTAAATTGTCGAGTTTTAAACCTTTTCTTGCAATTGCAATAACGCACTACAAATACATTTGATATAAAATAATTTTTCGAGTTTTAAATAAATTTCCTATCCTAGTTACTCAAATTATTGACAAGAAAACACAAGGGGAAAGCAGAAAATATTTTTGGGATAGTACATGTGTTTGTGTTTGTTGAAGCCACCGTTATCCAAATATTTACCCACACTTCAGCACCATCATTAGCCAAATTGATGTGAAATGAATAAATGTAGGATTTATATAATGAGATCAGTATGCATCGTTTTCTTAAATTTCTCTTTAGCCTATTTATAAATCTTATAGCAAATTAGCTCGCTGTCCTGAATCGACCATTATATGGGAAGAGACATTTACAGTCGTGTGATACGTCAGCACGGTCATAAACAGAAACAGATGTTGCAAGTTCCTTGGAGCTAGGATAACAGTTGTTTTCTCACTCTTCACCCTAATTTTAGTACTATGAGTCCCTGCTATATGAATATCGAGTGCAACATATTTGTTTATTTAATCGTGTTATTGACTTTTAGTACGATATGAACGATAAAAATAAAAAAAGACAAGAAATAAAAGACAATAATAAATTTCGGGATTGAAAAAGAATTAGATCGTTCACTCCGCCAATGTGCAAACTTGACAAAATTACATGTCCATCTATCAGCAGTAGAAATTTCTGAAACGATCAACACCTTTTTGTGGCAACTGAGGTATGGAAGAAAGAAATAAAAATTAATTGTAAATGTAAAATATTATTACATAGATGAGTAAAACCAATGACATTAAAAAATGACGATGCACCGTGTCTCATTAAGCCAAGTTGGTTCTTTACAATTTAGATTATACCTAATAGATACGCAATGAAATAAATGTCATGTGTAAATTTGTCGTCTCGTGATGGCACAACTGTTCATTGATCGCTATTCCGTATGCAACATCGCCTGGCCGTTCACGATGCAAAACTCTCCTCCACGAGTAGGTACTCGGAGGTTGTGAGTTATCATTAGATGCTGTTTGTCTTATTATCACCACATTAATCAATCCTGATCATTTTTAAATAACTTAAAAACAATTTAAACGTTATCAATGTACATGAGACGCAGAGACAAACTAAGCATTTTCAAACAACCACAGCAGAAATATGGGAGAAGATATCATTATCAAAATTCGCGTCAACAATGCCAAAAATATAAATTTTAAGTAAATTATGCTTCAAAGTTATTGCATTGGCGTATAAATTTGAAAAAAAAATGCATTTGTTCTCAGTTAATCATCGCACCGTATATTCTTTAAACATCGTAATCTCAATTCCAAATATTTTAACTATTTGTAAATTTAAAAATATCATTAAATGTTGTGTAATTTATTTTACCTTAATTATCAATTCAGGCTATAAACAATTCAACCTATGTCACTGTAGCCAAAACTTAGAGAAGAACTATGCATTTTCAAAAAAATTCTGTATAAAATGGCAGAACATATCATTATGAAAATTCGTATCAACAATAACAAAAATATAACCTTTAAATATATTATAATTCAAAGTTATTGTGTTAGCGTAATAATTTTGTAAACGCATTTGTTCATAGCTAATCATCACTTGGGATATTATTTACACATCCTTAACTCACACACAATTCTAAAGAAAAATAAATATAAAAAATTTATAAAATACATTTTTACTCTCCATAACGTGCATGTGAAAATGTATAAATAACTTCATATTTTAAGCTTTTATCTTTTAGAGGAACATGCGTTCTATAACATTTCTACCAAGAATATGGCAATTATGATCATTGTAAATGTGTGAACAAATAACAAGTAATAAAGTTTATAAATAGAATGTGTATTTTTTTTTGTGTGTTTGAATAATTCTTTGAAAAATTCCTCTTTTATCACATTATTTTGTTTAATAATTTTACTTGAACTCTTGGCGTAAAATTGTAATATGGTAATACAGAAAACATAATTTAACATAAATCAAGTTAAAAATCTACTAGATCAATTTTAGTTTCCTCAGACAACGGAAGATCTTCTTTATGTTTAACATCTTTTCAACAATTATGAACCGAAAAATACATTATGAAATTTAATTTGATACCATGTAAATTTTACTTGCATAAATCATTAGTACAACGTTCGGTTGACTAAGTTTAGATAATTATTATTAAGATCAATTTTAAGATAATATACATTATTTAGTAAGACACTGCATAAAGAATAAGTTCAGGTATTATTTGGAATGTGTACTCTCTTCTGGTAGTAATGCCTCACAAATCGTCGTATTCATAAAAAAGTAATTCTTCTTTTGAAGAATACTGTATAATGCCCTAAAGTTGTCTCTCTCTCTTTTTAGATTTGTTTCACCTCTAATTTATGATTCCAAACAATTTTAAAGGTGTTTCCTCATTAGTTGGACTTTTGATAAATTGGATGACATTTTTGATAGGCAGAGCATCATAATCATTTTCTTTAGCAAATAAAACAACTTCTTCAATGACTCCTGTAGTATGAATATTTTTGAGTTAAATTTATAATCATCTATACAATATATTTGTTATGAGATAACTGTGAGAGACAAAAATAATTGGAGACACTGAGGGGGAGGATGGCCCTGCTATCGAATAAAATAAATCCTCTTTCTATTTGTTTGCATTAGATTTAGTTTCTTCGTTTGCAATGGCATCTACAGCATTTGTGTTTCTTAAGAGAAATTCTATTCTAAAATTGTGAAGGTACCCACCCGCTATCTCTGTCCTCTATTTAGTTTTGGAAGGTTTACTGAGATATAATATTATATATCTTCAAAATTGTTTCTTCAAGTTTAAAAAGTCCTGGACGGATAGTCTGGGACAATAGTATACAAATCTAAATATGTATTCAATAATTAGTAATATTTATTAATGAAGATTTGTATATTTCTTTTGAACTACTCTTATTAAATAACACCAATGAAATTAGTTAAATTTGTTAATTTTTATTTGCAGATTAATTAAGAAAGGTTATCTACAAACTTCACAAAAATTGTAAAATATATTTTTTATAATAAATTTACTTAGTTCAATTATAAATTACTGTTTCCTAAATTTCAACTGACAACTTTGTCAGGTTTTAAGAGGATTTCCATGAAATATTTTGAAGGTGTCCTCTCTCAATGTCTCCCAATTATTTTTGTCTATTACAGTTATCTCATGATAAATATATCATGTATATGATAAATAATAGTTTAGATGATTATAAATTGAACTCAAAAATATTCATTTTGCAGCAGCTATTGTAGCATTTGTTTGTTAAAGAAAGCTATTATGCTACTTTGCTTATCAAAAGTGTCATCCTATTTATCAAAACTCGAACTGATGAGGAGAAGCCCTCAAAATTGTTCGCAATCATAAATAACAGAGTTGGAATAAATAAGGAATGAAACATCTTTAAGGCATTATACGGCAATTCTCAAAAGAAAAAAAACCTTCTATGAATATGACGACTTGTCTGGCAATACTACCAGGTGAGAGCGAACATTCCAAATAATACCTGACCTTTTATACGAAGTCTTATTAAATAAGGTGTATAACCCAATAATAAATATCTCAACTAAGTCAACAAAAAGTTGTACTCGTTATTTATGAAGTAATATTTCCTTGATGTCAAATTAAATTTCATAATGTATTTTTCAGTTTATAATTGTTGAGATGTTAAGCACAAAGAAGACCTTTCACAGTCTCAGGAAACAAACATTGATCTAGTATATTTATAACTCAAGTAACATTAAATGATGTTTCCCTTATTATCATATTAGTTGTTTATTTACAAATTTGCATCAAGAGTTCAAATCAAATAATTAAAGTAAACTATGATAAAAAAGGGATTTTTCAAATAATCATTTAATCACAAAAAATTAACACATGATATTTATAAACTTTATTATTTGTTATTTGTTAACTTAAACATTCATGATAAATGCAGTTGCCATATTTTTGGTACAATTGTTAGAGAAAGCACATTCTTCTAAAAGATTATTACAAACAATATGAAGTTATTTACACATTTTTACTCACACGTTTACAAACAATAAACGAGTATATTATACAATTTTCACATATTTATTAATGGTTAATTTTTAGAATTGTCCTTTAGATTATGATGTTGAAAGAATATCCAATGTGATGATTTGCTATGAACAAATGTGTTTTCAAAATTATTACGCTAATGCAATAACTTTGAAGTATAATAAATTTAAAGATTATACTTTTGTTATTGTTGATACAAATTTTCATAATGATATGTTCTGCAATATTTTTGCAGTATTTTTTTGAAAATTCATGTTTTTCTCCAAGTCATTGACAGAATTATTTATGTATTATACTAAAGATGGTCTGAATTCATTATTGAGGTAATAATAACTTACACAGCATTTAATGATATTTGTTAATTCAACAAATACTTTAAATATTTAGAATTTATTATTATATGCTGCCATGTTTGTGCTTCAGCTGTTTGGAAAGTCATTGTTTTTCATCTCATGTACTTCGGCATGATTGTAATATTTTAAATTGTTTTTAAATTATTAGAAGGGTGTTTAGAGTTGATAATGGAATTCATACCTTAAACAACTTTTAATTATGTTTTTTTAGCCAAATAATGGTTTAAATATTTAGAATTGTTTGAGATAACGATGTGTAAAGAATATTCGCAGTAATGATTACCTAAGAACAAATGCATTTTCCAATTCCAACACAATAACTTCAAAATAAAATGAATTAAAATTTATTGTTTGATTATTTTTGACAAATTTTCATAATGGTGTCTGCTGCCGTATTTGTGCTGCAACTGTTTAACATTCATATATATTTTCTAAGTCACGGCAACAGAGCATAGATTCAATTGTTTATAAATTATTAGAAATATGGTCTGAGTTAATTCTTGAGACAAAATAACACATATAACATTTAATAATATTTTTGAGTTAACAAATTGTTAAAATATTTAGAATTGTTAGAGATAACCATGTGTAAAGTATGTTCAAACCGATGATTATCTATGAAGATGTGCATTTTCCAATTTATTACACATACACTATAACGTTATAATATAATAAATTTAAAGTTTATTATATTTTAATTGTTGACATGACTTTTTGCAAGGTTATCTGCTGCCATATTTTAGCTGCAACTGTTTCAAAAGTCTTAGTTTTTCTCAACATCTCAGCAACAGTGGCATAGAATAAATTGTTTAGAAATTATTTTACTAAATGACTTACTTGGCAAGGAAGAGAATTAATTAATAATACATTTGCGTGTGCTAAATCTCCATTACAATTATGTTGGTGCGTCTATTTTCTCAGTGTCAGATAGGCTTCCTTACTGTGACTTTTTTACATTGTAAAGAATGTATTTTAGAATGTTCCGATTCTTTTAGCAAATTATAATATATTTTGTGCATTTTTCTGTTGAAAACGAAGGTTTGTGAAATATTTCAGAGTACGTAGTATCAATTTATTCAATGTTGTTAGAAATTATTTAAATAAATGTTTTTAGTAATTATTTAAATAAATGTGTTTACCAATTTCTTTTATTAGTTATTTTTTCCTTTTTTGTGTTAATATTTCTGTCTTTTTAGATAAGTTTGTTTCAATGAGGGAAGGTTTTCAATAATTTTAACATATTATATGTGTGTATATATATACCCCAAGGGAGTACCCCAAGGTTTAATTCTCGGCCATATACGCTTTTTATTGTATGTGAACGACATGTCATCCTCCACATCATATTGCAGAATGATTCTTTTTGCAGTTGACACTAATTTACTATGTAAACACAAAACAATTTACTATATAAAATGTTTTGTCTAACCTTTCGGCTTGGTTCGATGCAAATCGTCTCATTGTAAACACTGACAAAACAGTGTCTATGTCATTTCACAATAGTATCACAAAATCTTTACTCCAGTTTTTAAACGGAACACAATTAAAAACTGTTACGAATACAAAATTCTTAGGTCTTCATATTCAAGACAACATCAAATGGAATTGTCACGTTGACAATCTTAATTCTCAATTAAGCAACTTGTGTAACGCTTTCCGAATCTTAGTTAACGTAGTTAGTCCACGTATTCCCCGTGGCGTATATTTTGCAAACGTTTACTCCAGTTTACATTACGACATTATCTTCTGGGGAAATTCCGATCAGAGCATTCAAATTTTCGGAATTCAGAAGAGGATAGTTCGAATAATTTGTAAATCTCACCCCCGAAACTCTTGTAAACTTTTATTCAAGGAATTAAATATCTTAACACTTCCCTTTATTTATATTTATGAAACGTTTGTATTTGTTAAGACCGAATTACAGAAGTGCCACTCTTGCTTCATACGAAACAGTCTCGTTAACGAACACAATACTCGCAATAGTAATAATATTCATCGCCCTAGAGTGTCAACCACTCTTTGCCAAAAAGGACCATATTATTCGGGTATCGTTCTATATAATTCCCTGCCCAAGAATATAAAAGATATTATGAAATTGAATATCTTCAAATCCCCGGTTAAAAACTATCTCCTGCATCAGTGCTTCTACAATGTAAAAGAATTTATTGATTTTAATAAAAGTTAAATCCGTCTTGTACTTTATCATGCCATTGCTGTAGTACTTTTAAAAGAACTTGTAACAATTTCAAAAACTATTTTCTACATGATTGTTGTGTCTTATGATTCATATTAATTCAGTTTTATGTGTACTAACTTTGGTAAGCTTGTGTACATTAATTCTGTAGCCCCATCCTGGATTTTGCTCCGGTTTTCCTTATTTCTTGTACAGGTTCTCTAGGCAATGTCTAAGGGCATGTTTATTGTAACAATAAATCGTGAATTTAGTGTTATTTCAATTCTTATGATTTTTAAACTCTATACTCAGAATAATGTATAGTTCGATAATAATTTGTACATGTACATTTTTTGCGTTAAATTACAAACATATTGACATTCTATTAGTATTATAACTCGCAGCTTACTTATTATTTTATCTAGGAAGTTTTGCTGAAATTCTTGAATCCGCCTCTGCCTTAGGGCCCTTGATCGGAATTGATGGGATGGTCCCTTGCTTGCTCCCTGAGAGTAAATTAGTTTATTGTCCTCCACGTGGTCATACGCAGTTAGTACTGCTTTTTTGACAATAAATTTATCTATAATTAGAAATTTGGTTTAATTTTATTCGTTAGATAGTAATTAGTTCTAGTATAATTATCGTCTTGATATATTACTTTCCACAAGTTTTTAAAAATATTTTGGTTAGTTTAAGAAAGAAAGCCAGCTCGTTTTTTCAAATGACATTGAATTGCGAATGAATAAGGAGGAAAAAAGGGAATACCCCAAGAAAAATTGTCCCACATTTATATTCTCCATCACGATATTTTCCACTTGTACCCGGAGTTTTGAACCGCCATCTCTAGATCACTACTATCTGGTACATCCATTTGAATTACAAATATCGTTCAAAGAGCAAAATAGAAAACTCTTCTTTGTTCGTTGTATCTACAAAGTAAATCCTAGCCAGATACGATAAAATATTTTCTTCTCTTAGATCAAAGCTGAGATGTCTAACCTAAATTTTTTGAAGTAACAAGCCTTCATCCTTTGCCCTCCGTTCCTTTTTATTCATGTGCTAACACGAGTATCTGTACGTTTTATTCTAGTAATGGATGGAACTTGACATGTATTTTTACTTTGTTGTACACGAAAACAAAACATTAATTGTTCTCAAAAACATTTTCCATCACCGCAAAAAAATTAATTCATAAATGATTTAAATGTAAGGATTAACTTTTTTGGATCGCATTACAAGAATGTCCTGTAAGATAAGTTTTGTTCTTATTGAATTTTACATTCATGTTGTTTGTGTACCTTTAATTGATTTTCATTAAAGTGAAAAGCATTACAGACATTGATTAACTCAATATGACCGTACTGGACCAAAAGAAAATTTGAAATGTTTATTTTCTTCATTAACAATATCAATGATTAAACTACTGAATTTAAACACAATATTTTAAACTGTATTTAATTTTATTTAGATAAATAGAATGAATTTTACCTGTACTGTGTATTTTGGACTTTTATTAAGAGGTTATACAGACTATATGTCTAAACAAGGAAACATATTTGCAGAATTTTAATTGTTTTTTGTTTAGAAATTGACAAACAAATAAACGTCTCTAAACACTTTCTATTCCGATAAAGTACGTGCTATTCTTGTTAATCATTTACGTATCGATAATCATAATAGCATGTTTTTGTAGACCAAACTTTGAAATTTACTTCTCCTGATTATTTCCAGTTAATGCTTTGAGCAAAAATTAGAGAATTTAGGTCAAAGTATATTGAATTAAAATATGAATAAAAACCAAGAAATTAATATCTATACGGTTGTATTAATTTGAGTTCTACAAAAGAGAAAAAAAATGGTTCAGCCCCAATTTGGTGCGTGAACTACCATTTAGGTGTAAGATCCCCTGAGTTATTTGTTTAAGTCACGCGTATAAAAGCTATGTAAAAGTCTTGAATTAATTTATACCAGACAGTTTTCAATAAAACTTCTCCTCGGGAGGAACAAAACGAAGAAGAATACTCACAACCTACCACATTTTTATCTTTGTGTTGTACAAAAATATATAAATTATCGAGATAAAGCAATATTTTACAAAAAATACCATTTAATATTTATAAAATTCAAAGTGCAGCTGTCATGTTAGTCCCGATAAGTGTACATTTCTAAACTCTTATACGAAGTGAGCATCGTGACAGTCTGCTTACATGAATTCTAACCAAAGAATCATATCTAACATGATTATGTTCCTAGAATAAATAAAATACATTTTGTCACTTCGTTATGTCAGAAAATAAAAACCAACGTAATAATAATATAATAAATTTATTGTCAAAAAACAGTACAAACTGCGTATGACCACGTGGAGGAAAAAAAAACTAATTTACTCTCCGGAAGCAAGCAAGGGACCATCCCATCAATTCCGATCAAGGGCCCTAAGGCAGAGGCGGATTCAAAAAATTCAGCAAAAATTCCTAGATAAGATAAAAAGTTAGCTGCGAGTTATAATACTAATAGAATGTCAATATGTTTGTAATTTTAAGCAAAAAATTACATGTAAGTTATTATCGAACTATAGATTATTCTGAGTATAGTGCTTAAAAATTGAAATAACACTAAATTCACGATTTATTGTTACAATAGACCCGCCCCTAGACAAAGCCTAGAGAACCTGTATGATAAATCCGCCTCTACCCGAAGGAAAACCGGAGAAAAACCCGGGCCAGGATGGGGCTACAGAATTTATGTACACAAACGTGCCAATGTTGAGTACACATAAAACTAAATTAATATGAGCCATAAGACAACACAATCATGCAAGAAAATAGTTTTTGAAATTGTTATAAGTTGTTTAAAAAGTACTACAGCAATGGCGTGATAAAGCACAAGACGAATTTAACTTTTGTTAAAATCAATAAATTCTTTTACAGTGTAGAAGCACTGGTGCAGGAGGTAGTTTTTAACCGCGGATTTGAAGATATTCAATTTCATAATATCTTTTATATTCTTGGGCAGGGAATTATATAGAACGATTCCCGAATGGTATGGTCCCTTTTGGCAAAGAGTGGTTGACACTCTAGGGCGATGAATATTACTACTATTGCGTGTATAGTGTTCGTGAACGAGACTGTTTCGTATAAAGCAAGGGTGGTGCTTCAGTAATTCGGTCTTAACAAACACGACCGTTTCATAAATATAAATGCAGGGAAGTGTTAAGATATTTAATTCCTTGAATAAAGGTTTACAAGAGTTTCGGGGGTGAGATTTACAAATTATCCGAACTATCCTCTTCTGAATTCTGAAAGTAATATATACTTTTTCCTGAAATGAGGTATGTGAATAAAACGAACTCTTGTGTCTTTGAAATTAGTATATTTTCAAAGTTTTGCTATTGCTAACTACTCTTTCCAATGTACTATTTCATATCTCATGGGGTGTAGAAGCTGCAACATTTGTGTACTTTTTACTTCCCCACAACGGAAAATATCCATTGTAAGTAATGCCGTATATGCTGTTTCAAGGTCATGATCTTATTTCTTCCCCAGGCAATCCGCTTGCTTGTCCTCGCCAATGCTCTCGGAAAACTCCCACCTCTAAGACCCACGTCCCGTCGCCTACGGTTTCCTTTGACCTGTTCTCTTCTTCCTTTAACCTTCTGACGTACTTTCACAGGTTTCTACATTAATCACAAATTTCAAACAGGGGGACACAAAATAATTTTGTATTAGGAATTTAAATATGAAACCTGTTGGAGAACCTGAGAAATTTACTTGATCGTAGGTCACATATCTTCATCTCGTGGGTACATAGTTTACTAGTGAAGTTTATGTCCATTAAAAATCAAGGTTTGTATTAAAAGTAATGAAACCTAATTCATTAAAAATAATTATTGAAGATATCGCTTGAACCGTTAAAGTTCTTCAAAATAGCGTTCTTGGGCGTCGACATAATTTAGCTTATGATTTTTCCACGCTCTGAGGGCGGGCCGTAAGTTTTCTTCCGGAAAACCTGTCGAGCAGCGCGAAGCCACTTTGACTTGTATTACGAACCCATGAAGTTGTCTTTTGTGGTTGTCTTCATTTGTGGAAACAGGAAAAGAGTCCACCGGAGCCACATTGAGACTGCGGGGGAGGGGAAGTGTTAATGGGCCAGATAATCGTTGACCAGGAGTGATTTGGTGTATTTTCATAATGCAGCTTTCAATTGACGGCAATGCCTGTTGTTACTTGGTTGACCCTTGCCTTCAATATTTTCTGCACTTCCACGAAGAAACCACCTAAAGACAATGAGCGTGTTTATAGCCGTCGATCTGATCATTCGAGCCGGGTTTTTTTTGCGAAATGACGTTGCTATGTGCCATTTGTGACATTGTTTTGTCTCGGGACCGTACTCAAACACCCAACTATTGTTGATAGACTATTACTCCCGAGCACTTAGCTGGATCATGCCTAAGGTCTCCATAGCCGATTTTCAGAGCCTCACACAGAAATTAATGGCGTAACGTTGTTCGACAGAACGTGGCAATTTTAAGCTACGATCAAGTCTATTGAGAGAGGACCACTTAGACGACTGTAGGAACCGAATGAAAGATCGGATGCTAGTTGCGTTTTGAATCTGCTATTCCCATCCATCGCACCCTTCTACAGCGAGCAAGCTGCGTCGTACATTCGCATCAGAAAAGAATAGGTCTCATTACTTTTTATACAGACCTTGTGTTCACCAATATTAATAAGTTACATTAACAGAACCATATTAAATAAACGTTCAGTTTCTCTCCTCCCTTCTTATCGACTATTTCATTCATGTAGTGATTGAAGATGTTCTCCAGAACTTTATTTAAGGGTTGATTTTAGTTTTTCTTTACCAGCACTAATAGCTGATTGGTTAGCATTGTGACCTCACATCTAGGGTAACAACGATAAATAAGACAACAGTATCATATAATATCTACGCAAAAATATCGATATTTATATATTTTTAACATACCCGATACGATATTATCGAAATTATTAAATGAAATATTTTTAAAAATTGCCAACGAGAAGTGGGTGAAGGATTAAGATACTTATAGTCTACCTGTTTAATTCATTTGAAAAAATATTGCACCGTCTTCGAATCTCTTTCGTAGCGTTCTCATTCCTACCTGTATTTCTTCCCTCCCTCCTTCATTAATTAATACTTTGATTATTTTCATTTGCCTTTGTAATGGATGACGTGTCACAACCTAATATTAATCCTGGAGAATAAGTTATCGTATTATGAGAGAAACAAGAATTCCTTTCCTTTCTCCACAATACATCTACAATCTTATTGATGATATTTTTATGAGTAAAGCTATTAAGATTTTTTCTACTTAAGTATTCCATTTGAATAAGTGAATCTTAAGAAATATCTCTACAAAATACTAAAGATAATGTGGAGATATGCAAGAAATAGTTAAATCCTTAAATATTCTCGTAGCCTGTTTTAGATTCCGGTGACACACTAGACGGAATCGAGCAGACGTTTCTGTTGTGGAAGTAAAATTGAAGAACTTCCGTCCCACGCAACTCTCCCTACTACTAGATAGACCACGGACACCGAAGGAATATTGCTTTTGCGGAGAGGCAAAAAGTCATTCCGCCGATGCTCGATGGACAAAATGGGACGGAAATTCCGCTGTAGACGATTACGTCGAGTTTGGTGCTGCGTATGGTAATTAATGTTAACTTACCAGAATTGAACTGTGCGCGACGGAAATTCCGCTGCGGACAATTCGTCCAAAAGTGGCAACGGCTTGAAGAACAGTGGCAACGGCTCAACCTCAGCCTGAATTCGGTGTTGGGAAGAAAACAGTTGAGCCTAAAAAGAAGATAAATAATAGAAGGCTAGGTGTGGGAGTCTAATGACGATTATGTAGGTCATTAAAAGAGAGATTAACTCCATCGACGAAAAAGATGTTCATCCACCTAACTGGAACTATTTTATGCGCAAGGAAGGATTTATTACTTACGTAAGCGAATTTTATCATTATGTCACTATTACACTCTATTCATTAAATAAATTTCCCTACCTCGTATTTTAACGATCATCGCGGATCATACTTGAGCTCGTCATGATAAGTGACGCACCAAACTTTTACTATGTACTTCAAAGGCATCGGTGTCTTCGCGAATCAAGGGCGTAATCTCGACTCAGTACAAAAGAACGCAGAATATTTAACAAGTCTTACTCTTCGGAAGATTACACACATCAGCACAACGTTTGTCATTTTAATATTTACTTTTCTTTCCAATCTCATATTTATAACCGTATTTTCAATCATTTTCCGGATATCAATAAAATAGGTTACTCTTCATTAGGAGGTTCGGACTTTTCAAACTACTGTGGGATGTATCCCTGCATCTGGAAGTAATTACAGTACACACTCAATAATGTCGTCTCGATTATCGGCGGAGTGATTGCATCTGACTTACAAAAGAAACAACCTTAGCTCTTTAATGTTAATGAAGTTTTTCACGCAAAACCTTAGGAACGTCTTGATCAGAATTACCAGTGAATCTCACTACTACAGAACCAAAAAACAGAATGATATTATTATTCACTTCATCTTTATGTCGCGTATCCTTAGAGTGAAGAATCGAAGGTAACCTTAAATAGAAATGAATGATCGAGGTGAGATGAATCAGTAAATGTACCAGTATTATATTGAAGTATAAGATTTTGTAATTATAATATAAAATTAGTAGTCTGGCCTCGAGCGTATATTTTTTACTGCTAACTTTTTTGTCCTTGAAATTTTGTAAGGTCGATGTAGTTTTACTTTTACAACAAAATACGATATACACAAAGTATATTCCTCTACAGTAATGGACAAGTGTTACTGGGTCCACGAGAACTTATGCCTGAAAATGAACTACGAGTTTTTTAATGAAAATAATCGCTTGCATAAGAATCAGTTTTTAAATCATTCTTATTTTCAAACTGCATTAGAATGACTCCAGGACATCGCGATTCGTCGGTATTTCCCACTTGTTTCACAATAAATACTGCATTTGTTCATTAATAATAACTAGATTTGAACGGTGCAAGATTTTCACATGAATATGTTCATCAATGATTCAATATGTTTCGTATAATTGAACGGCGAGAAATGTTTCAGTTAACAAAAAATTGTGTTAATATGTGTTTATGTTGATACAATAAAAAGTAACTTCCTAAAAATTCGCCATAAAAATGACAAAATAAAATTGTCAAAAATATGTGTTTTTCGAAATTTTGAAGGTGACTCACCACTTGTAGAGACTTGAAAATTTGTGAACATTTAGAATCGCAATAAAAAGCCATGTGTTTACAAATTAGCCATATACCTCAAAAATCCCGGGATATACGATAGATTTTTTTGCATTTTTGATATATTTATGGGGATTTTTTCAGTCAAAACCCAAATGATCAACTTGAAATTTTTTTATTGGTTTCATTAAAAGATTTTCTTAATATTAATAAGATTTTTATTGGTTTCGGTAGGTAATTTTGGTTCAAAATTAGGAAAAAAATAAAAACAGAAAAAGTTATTTTGAAGGGAAGGGAACGTTATGTAACATGTGGAGGGTTTAAAGTTTGGTAATATTTTATGGGTATCTATACAGAAATGAAGGAACAAAGTCATTCACCTCAGGGTCACTTTTGGGTGCCTTACCCTGGGGTACCCTTCAAACACCAGATATGACATCAACTAAGAAACAAGAATCTACTTCTCTCACACTTACCAAGACCACCCATATTTGTATAGATACACAGATTGATATAAATGATTGAAATGTATTAGGATTAAGGGAAATCTTATAGCTTCCGTAGTGCTATAACTCAATTGGACTGACATAAATTTCTTTATTTGGAGGAAAATTTTGTCTATCAGGAACGATTTTGCGTTGTGCCAAAAAAGAATATTAAAAAGACTAAACTTACCTAAGTGAGAAGTGAGAGTGGTTAACGATGTGCGTCCCATTCAGAATGTTAGGAAACAATTTATATCTTGAATACGTCAACATGAACAACTTTTGAACTTATCTCATGATAGGTATTTTAAATTAAAATTCTTTCTTTCATCAAGAAAATATTAACATGAAAATTAAGTTCTCGTTCTAACCTGTGTCATCGGGTCTGTAGTCACTGCAGACCATCACTAAAGAACCTTGTAACAGAAGAACTGGGACCTTCGCAAATGTCGACTCCACGAGAAGCACGCAAGTGGACGACGTCGTTAACATAAAACTGTTGAGGTCTTCAGTGGACAAACTTCAAGGACTCTATCCTGGAAATGTGGTTATTTTGCGAAAAATACGACCCATATTTTTATTTTTTTGAAGGTTCCCGAACGTTTTTGATTACAATAAATTGAGTTTCAAGACTAAATTGGTTACGAATAATGTTAAAAGTTTTCTTCATTATTGTAGTATTTGTAAATGGGAAATGAGTGCTGTAGAAGCTTATGGACATGGAGCGATAGGAGGTAGGAGTTGGGTGGTAGGCTGTTGTTAGTAGGTGGATCGAAAGCTGGATTTACAAACAACGTGGCTCACGTGGAGGTGTTATAGTAGGAGTTATTAGTAATAGGAGGAGGTAGACAGAGGAAGAAGTGTTCGCTTTACAGTCGTCACAGCTATATGAACTGGTACATTCATGTGAAAAGCTACAAAGTTTTTCTGGCCCTATCCGGGACGACTTGGTGATGAGCTAGAACTCTACCACCTGACCCACGGAGGGGCTTGTGAGATTTTCATCATCTATTGAAATGAGAGGAAACAAAGATCTATGTCATCTTAAATTTTACATAATTACATACAGATATTATTTTCTTTTAAGGAGCTTACTGTAGCGTTGTAGCAAATTTCTAAAGAAACTGTATCGCAATGTCCAATTAGGAGTAAAAACATGGGAGATATAATATAAATTCAATAAGATTTTTGATATTTCACAATAATTCATTTTCCTTCATTTCGATGAATCAAAATAAGTCATCGCTCCGCCATAAACCTTCTTCCAATTCCTCTTCGATCCTTTACTTGGAGTTTACGCACAGACTCACGATGAACGCATTGTAACAGCTCCATTACGAAAACACAAAGAGCTCTAATTACGTTGGCGAGCCCTAAAGTCTCATTTTAAAAAGAAAGAAAAAAACAACCTCCATCATTAAGTTAATATCCATACGAAATTGTCACAAGTTTTCTGCGCTTCTTCATATTAATTAGTCAGAAACTATGATTCAATCTCTACTTCGTGGAAGCAGAATCGTTGTTTTAGATTCTGGATCCACTCAGGTCTAACTCTACTGCATACTTTTTTCTTGGACGGATTGTCCCCCGAACATCGGCTCTAAGCAATTGTGCTCTTCGATCGCAGCCTATGCAATCGTAGTTGTGTCTGTTCCTCGAAGGTCTTCCTTCCTCAGGCGATGTTTCACTGCCTCTCTCAGCTTCAGTTAACACTGGAAGCCTTCGGGGACACACTCACAACAACACGCAGTCACGTGAATGTATGTGTGCGTGCGTGTTTGTGTGTTCGCGTGTGCTTATGATTGGGTGTGTATATACGTTTGTGTGCACGCCCGCGTGAGTGTATTTATGTGCGAGTCAGCTTTTCTTAAGCTAGAGGAGAGAGGCTCTCAGCGGAAAGGTTGTTCGGTGAAGGAAATAGGAGGCATGCGGAACACGTGTGAGGAATTTTAACTCGGCGTTTTATTCATCACTTTTCTGCATGAAAACTCAAATTTTCACTTCTTAGGATCGTTCTCTACTTTATTCACAACAGCGAATATTCTAAGACATTTAATTTTCGTCTCAGACTTCCGTAAGGAATCTTATCAAAGAAAACTTCTGAGGCTCTTTTTCTGGTTCTTGACGAGTTCCTGTTTGGAATCTGGCATATTACTTTGAGCAATTATACCTTCCAAAACTGGTTTCGGCATCAGGAACCTTGTAATTTCAGCTAAAATAAAATAAGAATTCCAATTTAAATAACCTCAGTTGTTTACATCAAGTAGGTAAACAAGTGAGAGATAAGTCGTGTGCTTTTCCGAAGTGAATGGATATATAATTCTCAACTTGTGAAAAATCCTTGTAATTACCGCGAAGATGTTAAGTCGCGAATAGGAGATTCCTCTTATTCTTGTCCCAATGAGGAGTTATCAAGGGTCCGGTATGCTCGCTATCTCTTGAGGGACGGTCCCCTCCCCTCCCAGCGCGCCTCCCAGCTCCCCATCCCCTCTCCCGCCTGCCCCTTCCGCACTGGACACCGCGTCCGCGGAGCGGCGCTGCAATGAAGAAGAGGTGGAAGAGGAAGTGGAGGAAGAGACAGCGGAGAAACAGGAGGGAGAAGTGAAGGAGGAAGTTAGCGTCTGCAGAGGTCGCTGCGCGCGGGGCGGTCGAGCGCGGGACGCTGTGTGGAGCGGGACGCGGCGGGGCCCAGCGTCCCCTCCTTGCCGCGGGGTATATTAACGCGGGCGGGAGGGCGCCCAGAACCCAGTCGTTCGCTTCACTCACGCGGCTCCGCTCCGCTTGGTCCCGCTGCACATCCGTCTCCGCTTCAGCTCCAGTGTCCGTCGCTGCAGCAGCGATCGCTGCCAGATCCTCGATGGCGCTCAGGATCCCCCCGATGGTTCCTCGCCCCATGTGGCTTCTCGCCTTCACGACGCTCATCGCAGCGACCCTCGTCGGCGCCGCGCCGCCACCTCCACAAGGTGAGTACTGCGAGACTTCGAGGCCGGTCGGAGTACTCACATGGGGAAAAGTACTTCTGTATTTTATGGTTCGTCAACCGTTACTTGCATGATTCATTAAAAAAACGAGTCAACATGTCCGAGTTAGAACTTCATATTTTTGTTGAGAAAACTATTCTAATGATCTCTTTCTTTAAGTATTACAGTATCGGTTATTTCTATATTTTCGGCAACTGAAATAAATTAATTTTTCTCTCAGAAATGAATTTCTCTCGGAAACCTGTCAAAATTATCGACCGCCTAAATTACGTTAAAGATTGTGAAGTGGAAAATGTTTATAATGCAATATTATTCCTAAATTTTTCGTATGGAGTCGCTCTATGGCGAGCTAAATAGTTTCATATGATATTTCGGATTTGATTGTAAAAACAAGTGATTTGTTAAAATGAGTTGTTGACATTATTTCAAAATTTTTATATTTAGAAATTTAATTTGATGCAAAATACTTCCTGACTTTTGCCAACATAACGATAAACAATAATTATTAAATATTGCTTTGAGTTGTGTCTTGTTTAGCTTAAATCTGTATCTGAAATTAAAAGGTCACAGGAATTAGATGACAGAATATGCCAAATTTGAAATTAATCTGAGTCTCTATCATCCACCTTCAGTCGGTGGTTCGGACTTTTTGGAATAATATTTTGATTAATGAAATAATTTTGAATCCTGAATTGTTTTCAAAATTACATTATAAATACGAGAAATGATACTTCAAGTTTTTTCTTATTTTCAATTCAGTTTTGAACAAAAATGTTTTTCGAAATTCAGAAATTATGATACATAGTATCGTAATTTTTAGCTATTGTATTACCAGATAACAAACGGAAACACCAAGAATATAGCCACAAATTTATTTATTTGTTTTGTCTTCTCAAAATATTAAGAATAACTTTTTTCGATTTCTGTCTATGGATGGTCTCCGACGTTTCTTAGTATTAAAATGATGTGTTTCTGAAAATGATTTGTTCCTTTAATGAACTCAGATGTATCATTGGACAACGTGTTCCCCGCGAAAAGTTTGCAGAAGCTTGGTCCAAACTGGGTTCTCTTTTGTGAAAGTGACCCCACCCCTGCCTTCCACTATTGATAGAGAAAGAAAAATCTGAAGGTGGCCACCATAATGGGAAGGCGGCTTATTTGCATAATATGGCTGGTCTGATGGCCAATTACTGCGAAGGGTTGTATTTAACGCGAAGCGTTTGCGTGCGAACACACTGCGTGCGAACAAGTACCTCTTTGACACTTCTCTCGAAGATTTTTCCGCTGATCGAATCCGTCGACATTTTTGCTGTATATGTTTCTAATAATGAAAATGTGAACCGACTTGTAATGGACTGGCAGTATCCGTGGCTATATTGTGATCCAGTCTCGGAGTAAGGAATGGTTCAATTTAAAGGTAGTTAGTGAATGTCATCGTAATATTTCTTACATGTCGTTACTCTGTTACTTGCATATCATATAATGACGTTCCCTCACTTTTTTTAAGTAAACGCGTCCCGGGGCAATTTGACTGATAAGAGGTCGCGTATTCTTATTGACCATGTTTCAAGATTTTTATTTATTAAAGAACATGGTCCATCCTTANTTGAAATGCATACAGTGTAAATTTAATTTATCAGAACTAAGTTTGACCTTGACTACAAAACACTACAGAAAAGTAATCAATTACATTGTTGGGATTGACATTGTTTTCATTAAAAAATAGTCATAGATCTGCAGTAGATCCACAAATAAAGAAAGCATGCATAAAAAATTATGTTCATGATCCCTTCTGGGAATTTTTGTAAAAATAAAATATAAATATTTATAAATAAATAGGAAAATTATAATATGTAATTGTTTAAAAATTATTATTATAAAATGTAAAAAGTATTGCTTATACTCATCCATTTTTCATTAAATGATTCATATCTACCAATTTTTAATATTTGAAAGATCGGCGTACCGGTACTTTTCATTTAGTAATACGCCACTGATCATATGACAGTTCCAATAAGCAATCTCCTCCTTCAGAAAGATCTAGTTCGATGTAAGGCCACCGAACGCAAGTTAAATATTATTTTAAGTGCGTAATGAAACCGTGTATACGAAGAAGATCCATTTGCGCATTTACTGCATAGCAAATTACAGCATTGCTTGAGATTTATGATAAAAAAACAAGTTGTAGTTTAAACAGCGCCGTATTCCCACATGGCATCATCGGGATCACGATTAGCTCTAGTTACTTTGATTGTGAGTTGAATTCCAAACTCTTATTAATATTTCAAAAAATATTATTGTTATTTTATATTTATTGTCACTATATCGTGATTTATATCATGTACGTCCATATGATAAATATATTCTTCATTTCTGGTGAAATCTCTCTATTTTGAGAAAGATCCGCAGGGTGAAAACCCGGGAAGAATTTTGAAGCCTTGAATTTTTGTCGTGTATCGATAAAATTACATAGTTTTAAAAACAAGAAAACATACTAACAAATCTTGAGTAACCGAAATTCAATACATAGCAGTATATTGTTTCGAAAATAAGAAAAAATGAACAAAGTTTGCTTTCTCTTGTCAAACAGACAGTTTCTTATTATTGCGACTTCGAGAACAAGATAACATGGATATGGTTATAACTCGTGAGGAATTCCATTGATAAGCTTGTACTCTCTTCCCAAGAAGAGTTTTATCTCGGCAAAAGCGCGTTAACGTCTTTAGACACAAAAAAGCTCTCTTTCCGGTATGTTGACTATTTCATTTAACAGTATCCTTGTATTACGCATGTGTTATCACTACTTGTGTGTTTTGCTCATTAGCTTGTGCGCGACCTCATATTTCAGAAGCTATCAAGCGTCTCCTAATTTGTCTATGAACATCTTTTAATTTATCCATTTTCAAAATATCATCACTCAACCGGTCTGTCTACACGGTATTTGTATAACATCCGTAAATTATTTGTCGGTTCTAATCGCTCAATTAATTCGTCTTTTATCAATTGTTGGCTCGTTAATCAATTTATCTAGTAAGCTGCGCAGATCATTATTTCAAAAGTTCTACGCCGTCACTACATAAATCTCTCGACAGACAAGAAAATCAATTTCTTTTCGTTCGAAATCATCGATCTTATAATGAACTCTACAGATTCAAAAGAGTTATAGTGATTTAATTTTGTGATTTTGGTTTGTGTTCTAAAAATCCAAGTAGCCGTTTCTTGACAAACTCATTTGCAACTGTATCATTCCTATGAGTACAACATAATTTCTATTGTACAATGTTTATAGAGTAATAATTATTTACCCTTTTGTTAGTGCTACCGTACTAGTTCGTTTGAAGATTGTGTGGAGTCCAGGATTCAGTTTTTTTTTCTGAACAAACCTACGAGAAACTTGGTTCACAGAATACACTTCGGTCGTGGTAGCGTTTGAGGATGAGTTCAGTCACCCGTTATTAATTCTATTTTATTGTTCTATATGTCTTTTTTCCATTTCTCATATGGAATCGGTTGTTTGGGCAGTGTGTAATAAATTACTCGATGACAACTCTCTCATGTTTCTTCGACCACTGTCACCAACCCTCTGTGACGATTAGAACGCAGTGTTATTATTTTTAATGTTTTCCCTATATTATTGCCAAATATCTGCCAACGATTCAGGGCATAAAGTGTTTTGTAATGCGCAGCTATTTCCTTTCTTGACTATAGGAGTAAATACGTTTTAGTATAAGTCATTATTACAATTCATTATTCGGAATTATCAGCATGTGTTTGGAGAGGAAACCGGAGTAAAAACTCTAATGGGAGGAGGGCCAGGTCTAATTTCTTTTAATTACCCCAATATATTTTTTGTTTCTACATAATTTTCTTTCTATTTGCGGTCTGTTTCTGGGACCGCCGGCGAGTGCGACAGAGCTCCGTTGTCGTCCATTTGGCGACCCACGGCCTCTCCGTCATCAGCAGCGATCTCGCGACAGCACGCGTGTTTTTGACCGCGCTGTACCGCCCCCGCGTACATCGACGGGAGATACGCGCCGAGGATAAAGTTTGGATTATATATGAAAGAGCGGAATATTCCTATGCGACTTTATATATCTTTCCTTAAATGTTTACCCCGGGTATATATAATTTTTTGTATGGATCATTAGTGCATAATCAAGTGTATCGAGGGGGAGTGAGAAACAAATTAATGGCGTTGTCTAATTCTATGATTTTTGTATTATATTTATTTTAATGCCATTAAGCCGTGAGACTAATAAGTAAAATCACTATTTATTCTTTTATATGAATGAGATTGTTAAATGAAAATTAAATGTTATCAAGTATATTAAAGAAAATATAACACTACGAAAATTAATTGATTTTTATCTTATTCGTACGCGTATTCTGATCGTAATTCGGATGAAACCTAACATTCGGTGGTTTTCAGTTATAAATATTTTGAAATCACGCTTTTATATGGAATATCTCATAAAGGTTACTTCATCCCCGAGTATAAAAGCGTCGATGAAACCATTGATATAAATCCATGCTGAACAAATACATCCGGTTCGCGTCGGGAGATATCTGACTAACGGGAGAGAACGAAAACAGGAGAGCGTATGGAGCAGGGAGAGCGGGTGGTGGAGGGGACTGGGTCGTGATGGTGCGGGGAGGGAGGTTGCTGGGAGTGCCGATTTCGGACGCAGTGATGCAATCCTTTCTCTTCTCATGACCCCGAACTGCGCTCAACGGAGCAGTGCAGAACTCACGGAACATCTGTTCGTGTCGCGATGCCCCAGAGTTCGTTCTTCCCCGCCACGAAGGTGGAGAAGGGATATTTCTAGACATAATTCCATTCGGACATCCTAAGTAATAATAATAATTATCCAGGAGCCTTTCAAGTCCATCGAGCAATTCACAAGCTTTTCCGACAGCGGTGGTCTAGTTTTGGCACCTTATCACTGAGCGGTAGAGCATGGGTTCAAACCCTGCTCGATCGAATTAGGTGAGGTTTTCACCTAGGGTTTCCCTCACCTACTGAATACAAATGTCAGTTCGGTACCTTGCGTTCCCCGGCATCTCTCCTTCCCACTTCTCCGTAAGACATGAAATGAAAAATTATATAAATAATAACGTCATTTATAAAACACACACGTAAGCTACACTTTGCCACGCCTGTTAGGTGTCGAGATACTGCGTGTTTTCTTTACAGTTGTATTTAGTCTATTGTACAGAGTATGATCGAGGTTCTAGTGAGAATACTAGTGTATCCAGACAACACAAGTATTGACTTCTCCCGTTCCCTTTGACTACAATATGTGTCCTTCCGGTAGATCGGAGGCGTATATTTACATTTTCGCAATAAAGTGAATTCGTATCCTTAGTGTACGTATAGAAATGATGAAAGATTCTTAACTACAATCTCGAGGGCAGAATTAGATCTTCATTATATTTACAAAAAATTCTAGAACTTATTTGGGGATAACGAATGGATTCATAAATGGTTGTGGGACAACTAACCCATAAATAATTGTTAATAAATAGTACTAATTGTAGGGCTCTAATGACCCTGCCGTTGACGAGCCCTGAAAAAAGTACTAATTGTGTGTCGAGGTTCGGTGTTGGAAGTATACACATAATTTTATAAAGGAAAAAATAGTCATGCTATCCAATTTTTTGTTATTTCCGGATAACTAAAATTTTTTAATTGCTAAACAAAATTATTAACACACAATATACATAACCTTATGAATTAATAAAAAATTGGATAGTAGGACATATATTCTATATTACTAATGAAATTGTGGGTTATTGACATCTAAGATTTGTTTCTTTTCTTTTCTAATACTTAACGAAATGTATTACATATTGATCTAATAAGACATCCACATTGCGGTCATGAAATTAGTATTGTTCAGTGATTTATATTCATCGATCACTTGGGGGATGTTTTGTCTCATGCGGATTAACTTCCACATAATGATTCGCGAAAGTAACCAATCCTGACCTACACCCATCAGTCAAACATTATCTCAGCAAGGAGGATTACCAAGTACTCGTAAGATCTGAAGTGTCAGGAGCACAAATAAATGTATAATTTTAACCTGGCACTGAAGATATTAATCCTTTATGGAAATATCATACTGGTAAAACATCTGGCAGATAGTTTCACACTTGCAATCGAAAATCGGTGCTATAAATTTTGTTGTTGATGGAAATGAAATTAGAAGGACATGAATAATCTGGTGTTCATATGAAGTCAATATAATAGTGAAATAACAGTAAACTAAAATGTTGACAATGTGAGTCACATGGACCGACTGGGAGTCGGATAGTAAGACTCAGCTAAATAATAAGTCAGCATTCATTATCGCCTACAAAATGATATAGATGAAATGTTTAAATAGAATTAACATTTTCCCAGGACAGGGGGATAACATTGTGATGGACACTCAGTTCTAGTACTTACATGTTCATTACTCACTAAATACCGATTATTTTGAACAATTTGCGGTAATATTATATTGTTCCACTAAAATGATTGAACTAACTTATTAACCTTCTAGACGACAGGATTAATTTCCTTCATTCTCATACCCAATACATTTAGACAACTGTGGTAGATACTTTTACTCAAACATCAATTCTTTTAGATTTTAAATACTATATAATTATTCAGTTTTTGATACGTTGTTTTTTAACTCTTCTTTATAATTTAGTGTAAACAGAAACATGTCAAATGTACACCTCCCTGAGTGTTTCTTCCCATGAGACATTTTTACGACGTATGAGTAGAAAAAATATAATAAAAATCATGACAAATCGTCGTTTAGAGGTTACTATACTCTTTTATGGTGGAATAGTCATCAAACCCTGCGGCATAGGGACTTTTGGGGCAATAATACTTGGAAAACAATTTTTTTTCTATCTGCGCTCGTTGGCTTATATGTGATTGGCCATTGCACCTGCGTCGCCGCGTCCGAAGCACGTCACAGCAGCGGCGGTAGTGACGCAAGTCCACAAACACGCTTTGTAAAATCTTCCAAATACAACTACTTAAAAACAGTTTTTATCCCCGTGAAATGCAAAAACTAACCCATTGAATTTGAAAAGGGTTCACTTTTTCGTATCTAACTTTTCTTCGTTAAGTAGGATAAACATAAGCTACCGAGAATTTTTTTGTGGAACTAATAGAGCCGAACTATAACGCCAAACATTGTTGTTGCCACATATCTCTAATCACTTTCGCAGCGTATCGAAGACTGATTATTTTCCAACTTGATTCACTTTTATCGTCACTGCTTCTTAATTATGGTACCTAGCGTATCAAAATATGTGCCGCAAACTTGCCGGAAAACATCTATGAATGAAAAAAAATCACGTACATTGGATATACGATTCTCCAGGGATAAACCGTTTTATAATACGACGCGATGTTTCGGTGTATTTATTTATTCACAATAAATAATATAAATTAGTTGGGTAATTAACATTCTTCAGATGGGATTAATGGCCGTAGTCAACTGGTCTATTTAGAAACAACTGTTTTCGATGAATTTTCAGTAAGCCGACATATTGGCACGCATGATTTGGTTTTTGTTTGTATTTTTTTCTCGTCTCGTTGCTTTGGAAGGAAGAGCAGTTCTCCTCTGAATTGCTACTTCTTGCAGCCCTTTGTTGTGCATGTTTATGACCTGAGGCAGCGTCTTTGTTCTCTCTAATTTGCGGGTGCTGCTTCATGAAGCATGTTCCTGTACGTGGCTCCAAGACGGAGAACGCTGGTCCGATCATAGGTTCGGTAGAGGTGGCCACAGAATTTTCATGGAATTTACCTCCTCATTTTTGCTGTACCCTGGTGATAGTCATTGTGCTAACGTGTGAAGGTAACTATGTATTTCTTCTTCTCAAAACGTAAATACAGGGGAAAAATTACTTTTACCTTGCCAGTCATCGCTCATTATATAGTGAAGATTCAAATTACCTTGGAAAAAGAAGTTTTGTTAGGGCATTCCTCCCAACGGTCAGAAAGGACGCTACATGGCTTCCAACACGTGATTCTTGACGAAAATTGCAAACTGTTTGCTATCTTAGTTGGCGCCATGTGTCCTTGAAAGAGGTCCTCATATGCGTCTCGAGAAGTTTGTGAATGAGAAAGTATGTGGGAATGAGAGGATTGTATTTCACTTGAACGTCTTAAGGTATTGTACCCGACAGAGCGACTAGGCTTAAGTACCCCTCAAAAATATTTCAAATTATAGTTTGAACCATTCACTATCTAGTGGCGATGAATTTTCATACCCTTACAACGCAAAATTTTGAATTATTTGACTTTAAATTACTATAGGCTTATATGGAGAAACTTTCGTGGGCTTATGTTTTTTGATACTGGCAAAAGTACCGGCGAAGAAAACCAACTAAAACATAGAAAATGGAAATAGGAACGCAATGACGTTAAGATTTTTATACCTTACGGGGTATTTACAAGATGAATTCACTAAAATCTGTGGAAAATACTGTTCTAATTGAAATGGCAGCCGCATCACGTGACTGAATACAATGCGACCCTTATCAAAGAAAGAGTCACACGACAATCTAAATTTATTATCTAGTTTTCCTAGCTATGAAATAATATAAGATTATTGAATATTTGGGAAATATTCTAAAAGGATTAATGTTACTTCAGAATTCATTGTGCATTATATTATAAAATGAAACAATAGCATAAACAAAGTAATAAACAAGATAGTGTTTGACAACTTTTGAAATTGAAATCTTTGTCTGGAATGAAATGTATTAATCTTTCTATTTTTAAATATTAACACAACAATGTTACAATGTAATTTTACAAAACGGCATTTATGCAGTGGTTGGAAAACCAGGCGGTTGATTTCGATGAGAATGGAATTCAGAAGCTTGTCAGGCAATATGATAATTGCCCTAATATTGATGGAAATTATGATGAATTTACAGGTCACGTTACAGGATTTAATGAAAAAATAAAGTTGTGAAAAGAAATGTACTTGCATCTTATTAATATCAAAACTGCACTTACTTAAAAATCATGCCTCGTACCTCATCAGTGTAGGATATGTTTATTTTATGTCTTAATTTTTGTTCAACTGGAGTTCATGGTCCATCTAAGCACATTTGTGAAGGAATAATGGATGGAAGGACTGGAAATTGTCTCTTTTCTGGAGAAAATGAGGGAAAACTCTTGCAGGAAACCTGACCAGGTTTGTTCGTGTTTGAATCCTCGCTCTCTTGATTAGTAAGACAGAGGGAAGGAAAACGCTACCGCAAAGATACTCCAGTATGCATTCATACTTCTGTGAAACATTTGTTTATTTGTCTTATGATTAGCAAATCCATGAAAATCGTTCCTGAATTGATTAATCCACTGAAAATATTAATTCCTAAAACTACTCGTATCTTCCAAATGTTACATTATTATTAAGTTGCTGGATCATCGTTTTTTAGGCTAAAACATTGAATATAACACACTGAATTTTACTTCGATTCTTCGTTGGTCAAGATGGAGAACCACACAATTTAAAGTCATTTTCATAATATAAATGACCGAAAATCGCTTTGGCACCACTTATATATTTTTGGTTCTGACTATTACTTTTATTTCAATTCCTTAAATATACTGTTCCATGTTCCAATTTTATAAGTAAAGCCAATCATAAGTTTTTCTGCATATATATGACTGTTTACCGTTCTTTACTCATGTGTGATATAAAAGAATGTTTTTATTTTATTTTTATTTATATCGAATATACGTCATTCTTACTGATACGAAGTGAACGATGCGATGACAATAATGCGCTTTTGTGTGTGTTTTCAGTTTCGAAGGTGCAGACAGTGCAATGGTTGAGGGAACCAGACTTCTTTGAGCGTTCATGCATCTTCCAGGGCGGAGTGTGCCGGTATGCAAGCGACTGCCCGAAGGGCAAACTTACTTCAGTGCGTGGACTGTGCCCTCGGCAGAAGAATGCCGGAGTTGAATGCTGTTATGCCCGTGAGTATACAAAAGTTTTTCGCTCATTCAGTGAAAATAAATGAAAATACCCCACAAAAAGATGAGATTAAAACAATTATTTAAAAAATCAGAGGCAGGCAAAAGTGTCAATCTTCGAATTTTTTTTCTTTCGATCATGCGTGTTTATATAGCTTATAATCAAAGTGTAAACTTACGCTACAGCAATCCTTATCATATCATTAGTTTCAATCCTATTTTTAATATTCGTCAACCTTAAATAATCTGTCACTTCGTTTAATTTCTCTTAAATATATTCGATATCAGAATGAGAAAATACTTAAATAATATTCTTGTAATCCATTCCGAATTGAACTTCATTCCAATGAGATAATATATATCACATTTTTACCGATGATGTGATAACATATTGCACCTATGGAGAAACATAGCGTAAGTAAAGATTATTCTTGAGAAGTGTTTTTAATACAGCGTAGTTCTTAAAACAACTCTCAGTGAAGAAAAGACAACATGGTAGCTCCCTTTTGCGCTAGATGGTATATGATTGTCTTTGTGGCATTGCCGCTCATGATACATTTCCTTGAAGTTATAGCGTCAGATATGTCAGTTGCGCGCGATATTTCGCGAGGAGGGTTTGTGTGTCTAACTACTCTGGCGTTAAGGTATAACTACGACATTTCTTTTATTCATGTGTTAGTAACAACAATGACACAATAATCTGTTGATAAATTGGCTGACGTGCACTTCTACAATCACTATTTCTGGAAGCAAAAAACACGACTAAAGTTATTTCACACTAATATTGTTCCAAAATATTTTGTAAACTATTATAATTTTGGTTTTGATAAAAAATAACTCAACAATGGCTTTGTATTTTAACACGTATTTCTTTTATTTGGCAATGGAAAAATAGGTAATGACACTTTTGGGAATCAATGGCACATTTTCAATTTACATCGTATTTGAAAGGAGATTTTGCAAAAAATAGAACGAAAAATAGTATTAAATGGTATTACTATATACATTATAATATGGATGTAATTAGTCTAGTTTGTGGTGTACTTCGTTTCCCCTTTTTTGCAAAAATAATTTTGAAAATTTTACATGCGTCTTCTCAATTTGAAATAGCAATTGCATCAATGTATCTCCAAAGGAGCAATATCCTTCCACCATTAATCTTTCAAATCATATCTAGGTTGTTTACATTCAATTTTTCCTGGGCAATTGTCTACTTTAAGTATCTTCGCAAGAACGTTTAGGAATGTGATGATCAACTGGAAGAAGAATATTATGAATAGAAATATTTTACGTTGAAAAGGTGTCTTACTACGATCTCGAAAAGACGTCGTTCTTCGACGTCGAATCGACGTTACATGCGTGCGCTTTGGCGATGTCTTCACTGCGTCGTTGTTCGACGTTTACGATGTCGCCAAAGTCGTCTTAGACGTCAAAGACGACTTTGACGTTCCATACTTGTTCAATGCTATCTTTGACGACATTAAAACGACGTCGTTACGACTGGAAACTTCTACGTGGGTAGGAAACACCCTTGCCTCAGGAAAAGCGATCGCAAACGGTTAACTAAGAAATTTTTTGACAGAACTAAGAACAGATTAAGTTACCAGGTCGGCGTTACGTTATAGGTGGTAATCACCATGTGCCATTGACTTCATTCCACCTAATTAGTATTGTAATGAACCTCTCAAACACGAATTAAATTGGATAAATTATCCCCAAATTAGACTGTATCATTACCGTTCATTTTCTTCGAGAACTGTTGATTTTGGGGCGAGGTGGGGAAAAATCTGACTTTTCCTCCTCTTCCTCACAGTCCTTTCAGTGAAATACTACCAATAACATAATATTTTATGTCAGGTATTTTGTATAACAAAAAGAATTGGGAAACAGTTTCTTTTTTTCATTTTTTTCTCAGTGTCGGGTATAACACATTTAGAACACAGCAATGCCCAAACAAATGGGACGAGCAAAATTACTTATTATGTATTTACTTCCTAACTTCTTTGTTTCAAACAGACAGTACGAGACTTATTTCATTAAACATGAAGATGGTTTTTCGGACTAAATGGTCATTCATAAGAAAAAAACACCAATATTATAAATATAATTTGGAACATGCTACATATGCTTTATTAGCGGATTGTGTCACTCATGATTTTTCTTTCATAAGATATTGGTTGCTAGAGAATTATTTTACCGTGGATCGACGAGTAAGCATGAACTGAAATAATTTGGGAAAATCACACCAGATCTCAGCACTGATAATGAGAACTATAATCTATAATATACGTATTTCGCACCGAAATAAAACTTTTAACTATAAAATGTTTAATTTTTAATACATCCTCTTCAGCACACCAACTCCCCCGCAGAAAGATTAATCCCTCTAAGCAAAGGTCGTAATAATGGATACATTCCCTGATCTGTTAGACTAACGACTCGTGGACTATAACTTCGCTCTGTCTCCTCAGAGATGGTTCTTGTGAAATGACCCAGTTCGAGTATTTGCAGACCATCGTGTCGAGCGTGTCTTGAATGAGTGAAGAGTAAAAGCTTAGCTTCACTTGTATTTTATTTTCGGATGCAAAAATAAACAAAAGACAGTATTCAAGTACCATGAGTGAAAAATCACAGAATCGAGACGTGTTATTGCTGAAATTTGTTTTGATATTATGACTCTTCATAACCTAAAAATATGAAGATGTGACAAATATGAATTGCAGTTGATTAAATATTTTTTTTTGTAAAATTTCTAATGAACCAACGTTAATTCTACTCGTATAAGTTGATGTCTCGTCCATTACATAAGAGAAAAACGTGAAAATTAGTTGAAATAATATTACAATGAAATGAAATATCCACACAAACAAAGCTTATAGTAATTGCTCGGGTGAGAAAATTGTTTATTGAGCATAAATCACTAAAATTGATGTGATTTTCCATCAAACAAGTTTTCATTTTCGCAGAAGCCCCAGGTGTTAGATACCAGAGCTAGCGTCGTTATCGTGTAAAATCTCGCCGGATGCCAGAGATGGCATTTATGTCGTCCCCCGTGGATTTATAAAACCAGCCTCTTGAGAGATTGCCAAGAGTCCAAGAGCTCTATCATTCTCCACACGCTTGTCTTTCAACATTCCGGGCAGCTCTTCTGAAGTCGGGATGCTTAGTGCTGAAAACAAATGATTGGTTAGACTAGAAATAATTTCTTGTCGTCGAGTATCTCTTGATGTAGTCACCCTCCTAGTTACTTTAATTTGAGAGGTTAAATTTTTTTGCATCATTTATAGTTGCCAAACGATACCGAAATTTTTAATGATTTAAAAGTCATTTTGTTCATGAGAGGAATTAGGTCAATACAAACTTCAGAGGAAAACACCCATTGTTTATTAAACATTTGCAAACGTTGATTTATGTTTTACTAATCCATTCGATTATATCAAAATTGGCTCCCGATTATTGCGTTCAGTAATGATGCTTTTGAAGATTCCATGGCAGTTTCACCAGACCAGGTGACGCCAAGCTGAAACATTTACAACTAACATTTCGAACATCTTGTGTACAACCTCTATGATATTGCTTCGATGAAAATTACAGTAAGATAGTCGACGTGTTAATTGTAAATGTTTCAACACGTTTGACATGGTGAGTCGAGGTTGTCACACAGTAATGACGTTTATTATATTATTATCCATCACTAACTGTCAGATCGTTAAATTTGTCATAATTGATAATTCATCACTTCAAATACAATGTACGCATTTCAACCCCAAAATAATATAAATTCGGGAGGACGGCGTGACTGCTTATGTGTCAAAGGATCGCTGATTTTTATTTGAGGGATTCATAGTTCATAAAAATGTATTATATCTAGTGATCGAGATATCGGATTAAGACGAATAATAATCATCTTTGTAATTCATAAATACTTTCAAAAGCATGGTAGACTTCGATTCTGCAACCAATTTTCCATCATCTCTCGCACCTTTAATTGCACCCAATCCCTTACCATCAGACCGAGATAAACGTAGCTGTAGGTTCTCAGAAATCCCAGATCCTTGTACAAGCCTCCAAAACCTCACGTTGCTCAGAAAGTAAAAAAAAATTCAACGCGTAGAAAACCGTCTCTCTGTTCAACGACACGTATTTTGAATGGTTGTCAATCGTTTGTTCGTTACTAACGACGGAGCGAACCACTTCGCATAAGTAAGCGCGCGCGCTAAGCCTGTGGCGACGCATATGGACTCGTTCTTTGGAAGTGACGAAGACGCGAAGTGACGAAGGAAGCGACCGAGTACTTCCTTGTGCGACGGCCGTCGAGCGTGAATTGAGCGCGGCCGCTTATGCGCAGACGCGAGCACGTGCGTGCAATCGGGGACTAACCCACATGACGCGCGCGCTCAGCGTGTTGCTCCAAGTTACTTCGGTCGCTCCCCCCACTAGCACCCTCAGCCCCGCACCACGCACGATCGCGAATCGTCTTCCACAACGCCCAAACACTTGGACTCAGTCATGTTCGTTCTATTAATAATCACGCATGCTCTCGTGCTATCACGTTGTGCAGGGGTCAAAGAACTCTTTTTCTATCGCCACCTGAATTCGTTATATTGATTTTGGCGAGCCGTACTTGATTTCGAAAGTTAGGATTTCTTCTAGCTGAAATCGTGGCGAGACGATATTTCTTCATGCAAAGAGTTATTTTGGTTGACACCCAACAGAATATTCATGGAAATAGTAAGCGTTTAAGAACTAAATTAACGATCTGCAGTAATTCCATGTATCGTATCATATCCTATATACATAATAGTTAAGTATGGTAAAAAAAATTTACGAAAGAATGATAAAACAATTTTGATACTTCTGAACATTTGTGATTTATTCGCCCCTTTAAATTCATTTGACAATACTATTCATATGACGTAGAATAGTAGCGAAGTGTTAATGCAACGCGGGGTTATCCAATCCCACATGCCATCTCGACTCCGTTTTTCTCCAGGTTCCGAAGTGATCATGTGCAAATTTTAGAATTTCCCTCACTATTGTTTTTCTAGCAAAGTAACACACATTCTTTACGGAATCAAGTGTCTTGGATCTCTTTTTATCATACAATTTTCATCCTAAAGCTCAGTATACTCACGTACTCGTATCAAAACTCTATCATTTCTCATCTTAAAGTATCCAATATTCTGCAATTTCTGTAATAGCGATGCAAAAAGAGAACTATGTGATTTATTTCAACAGTTTCTCAATCAGTTGAGAGTAGAGGGGGAAATAGGCTAATTGAAGGCTGGCGTTCATCTGAAAGTCGATGTCCTCAATTATCTACACGAATACGATAAAACAGAATAAGTCAGGTTTTCCGGCGTGTTTGTTGTATTTGAAGAGGTTGCAGAGCTATGTGAGAGGACTGCACACTCTCATATCGAATTATGCATCGGACTGCACCTGGTACGTGGCAGTTCAGTCAATCGTGTACAGCTAAAACATTTGTATTTCAAATTGAAACACTCTTGACTGAAAGAAAAAAGCAAGCAACGTAATACTGACCGCAATGACTTAGCGATAAGCATGTTGTCTTATTCTGGAGGTCGTACGTTTGAAACTGGGTCGGAGCGGAGTTTCACTGCTCCACGCAGATACGACCTTGCTGATCGGTTTCTATACTTGAGTTTCCCTGTGCTTTCTTCAACCACAGAAGGGTCAGAGATTGAGTATTGTCATTCATGACGATCAACGTGCGAGATCCCTTTTGTTAAATGTACCTTAGCCCCACCCGTGGCTCAAGTGGTAGTGTTGTCGCTCATCACCAAGGTATCTCGGCTTCGATTCCCAATGAGACCAGAAAATTTGTAGCTTTTCACATTAATGTCCCAGTTCATATAGCTGAAACTACTGAAAAGCAAACCTTCCTTCCTCTATCCAGCTCCTCCTAGTACTAACTACTTCTAATCCCTCCACGTGGGCCAAGTTGTTGGTAAACCCAGCTAAGCGGCCCACCTAGTAACAATAGCCTTCCACCCAACTCCTACCTCCCATCGCTCCATGTAGATAAGCTTCAACAGCACCCTACATTTCCCATTTACAAATTCAACAATATAAAAAATGTACCTTTTGCTGGGACAATAGTTCAATGGAAAGTAGATGCTCCCTTGAAAGAGTGCATGCCTAATCTAATTTAGAAGCTAAAATGTGTCAAAATACTCCACTTTTCTTTTGAATATCGTGTTAAATATTCTCTGACGCATAACATAATACTTCCTCTGACGTGAACTCATTCAACGTTTTTCTATCACGCAGTGGAAATACCACGAGTTTTGAAATCCGCGTCCCAGATCATCAGTAAGTCAATATAGGTTCTAAATATAAGATAATTTCCCCAGAACGAAGATGTTAGTAGATGCAACTCTGAAAAACGATGTAATTATGATGAATTATAAATATTGGGTCAAAATAATGTATCAAATACCACCATAATGATGCATATACAAATATAATAAATCGAAAACACAAATTCGAGAATCTGGTAAGTTTACTCCCTTTCTCAAATCAGTGAATGTACAGGAAACATTTCCTTCGGATGACATTCTGTGACAGTACTTCCATTTGTAATTCATATTTCAATTAGAAAAAGAAAGAATACCTTATTAAAATGATTGAATTAAATAACCAATTTTACAGTAAATTAAGCACATAGGATTACAAAATTAATGAGAGATGTAATTTAACAACCCACGATTCCTGGCTATGAGGTGGAATAATAGAAATTCGCAAAAAACCAAGGGTAAAATAATGTTGGATGTCTATTTAGGTAAGTATATTACTTAAGGTAAAGTTGTTACTTGAGTGATCAATTAAAATAGTTGAAATCACATTTATCTCGGAGAATGAGATCCTTTACTAAAAAGATCCAGAGTAAGACTTCCTAGTAACGTTTATTACTTTTTAGAAAATTATGGAGTCTCGCAGAGTAATTCAATAAGGAAGAACACCTCAAATTTCTCCAAAACGAATAAAAGTATCTACGATAACGTGTAGCTAACTTTTTTTATTATTATCTTAGGCGTGTACTGAAATGTTGAACCATCTATGCCTTAGGGCCCTTCATCGCAATTGATGGGATGGTCCCTTGCTTGCTTCCGGAGCTTAAATTAGTTTATTTTCCTCCACTTGGTCATACGCAGTTTGTAACTGATTTTTTGACAATAAAACTTATTTATCATCCAAGCGCGGTTTTAACCTAGATAATTCGTGACATGCAACTAATAATTTTAAAAAACGTTACGCAATTGACCTTTTGTTACTTTAACTACAATTTCTTGGTATTAAGTCACACGTTACATAAAATTAAAAATTCTCCTCGAACTTGCCACATTTCAATATACATAATATAATTAGGGATATATCAGGAATACCCAACCGTCACTGCCGTTTTACTCAGTTGGTAGACATAAAGAGCAGTTTGTGACATGGAACTAATAAGTTTAGTAAAAGCGTTACGTAATTAACATCTTGTTCGTTTAACTAAAATTTCTTGGGATTATGTCACAAATTACAAGAATTCTCTTCGAACTTGCCACACACACACACACACACACACACATATATATATATATATAATATCAGGGACAGTGGCGGATCTAGACCGTAATCAAGTGGGGGGTTATCCGGGGAGCATTTTTGTGTAAAAATTATGGTTTTACAACACAAATTTTATAAATATTACCTTTAAATAATTTGTCATGCATCAAATAAATAATTAACAATAACAATCCGGTATTATTAGTAACAACAATTATTTATTGAAGTTGTTAATCAGATATTAATTTTATTAATCTGGTAACACTTTTACAAACTGTGTCATATATCAACTTCAATTTTATCTCTTAAGAGTTCAGGTCCAATTGGGGGGGGGNATGGAGGCTATAGCCCCCTTAGACTCCCCCTGATCAGGGATATGTCAGGATATATCTGTTGGTAGATATAGAGAGCAGTCAGGATGCAGTGGTTGTGGGTCAACAATGGTGCGTGCTCGGAGGATGCGTGAAAAATTTCTAAATTAGTCATTCTAAACTATGTACGTAAAAATGATATGTTCTGAGAATGTAATAGTTTTTTTGTAAAACCTGTAATATTTGTGAGTAATTTTCTCGTCTTCTAAAGTTTACTTTATTTTGTTTACAGAGTTTGATAATTTCAAGTGTTCAATAATTGTCATTTGCAGAATATGTTTTTTGTGTATTTGGTGAGAATTTTCATATCATATTTATTTCGTATTATATTATATATCATTATATTATACTTATTTCATATTATATTACATCGAAACAAAGGCAAGTTGAAATTTTTAAAAAATTATAACATTTTTTTACTATTTTGTAATAATTTGTCGCAAATTATTTGAATAATCTCCATATTTTGACACCATACATTTGAATAAAATTTGAATTTTTAAATCATCATGAGTTGTAACGTTAAACAAGTAATCTATGACGATTTTTCCATACTCATTCATAAAAAAATTGTACCGTTTATTCTGGTTTATTTTTCTCTTGTAAAATCAAACTTTTGGTACTTAAACCGTTTTCCATTTACATCACTCAATTGCGATAATTAAAAATTTATGTATGCGTTATGCTGTTGTTTTTCGTGAAAGAAATCAGGGATGAACAAATATACAGTTCTATGAAAATTACAAGAAAAGTGTCAGTGTGTCTGAAGCTAAAAAAGCTACAAATCATTAGTATACTTCACAAGATTAGCCCAATGTCACGTCATATCTGAGTGAAAACTGCATTTCAAAGTCTTCATCCATTCAGGAGATATTTGTGTAAGGTGTTCTTAATGAATCCTTCTCTGTATGAGAAAATTAAATTATTCCATAGTTGTAAAATAAAATTGTATGTACAGACGTAGAGAAACAAACAATACAACCACAGAATACTTATTTATTAGTTGTTATCAAGGTATTGTATTATACACGAAGTTTGATGGGGATCCACAATGAATTTATGCTCTGCTGACAGCAACCATTCATGATTAAAATATTTTAATCCAAGAAAATTAATCATTATGGCCTGCTCATAAGTGTAGTAAAAGTCAAATTTATATTTCACGCAGTTGGAATGGAAACTATACACGTGATCAAGTTACATACCTTACATTTTTTTCATTTCATACCTTACTTTTACACAAGAAGGATAATATTTGTTCTTCAACAATCTCATATTGTAGGTGTTTGTGCATGTGCAAGCCAGCTGTGGCCCTGGAGCCAAGGTAAGAAAATTCCTGACCTTGGCTCTCAGTCACCTAGACCCACGTAGATCCTGGATAGATAAAAATAACACATGTCACACTTTCTATCTGGTTACTTGCAGGAGCTATATACTTGAGTCTATTGCGCATTCTCGCGAGCTAGATATTGTGTCATGTATTTCTCAATCGATGATCTCATTATGGCCGAGATAAAAATATCTTCACCGAGGAAGCTGTCGACTAATCGCTCGTACCCATCATAAGAATATATCTCCATGCTCGTGATGAAACCTTTGTGACTACTCACGACAGTTTAAATATGTTTACCGTGAAATAAGATAATGGAAAAAGGTAACAGAGTTTTTTAAAGTACTGATTAAAACAGACACTGTCTAGTGAACACAAATGCCTCAATCATTGTCAAACCTGGACGATTATGGTCAAATGCTTGTTACACGAAACGAGTCAGTACGGAACAAGTTTGGATTCTTCATCTGTTCTCATGGCACAGAATTGGGTGGAGCGTATACGCCTAAGATTCAACAGTTTTTCTCCCTTTACATAAAAATAATCAAGCCAGTCATAATAATTCTCATCTGTTCCCAAACAAGTAAGAAGTATCATAACACAGAAAGTTGTAAAATCACACTACCCATTAGGTTTGAAATACTACAAATAAGTAATAACAACCACACAGTGGCTCCCATCTTCTCTCAAATACCTTTTCAATGAATATTAATCGAAAAATTAGTCGAAATGACAGTTTATCACTTTTAATAACATTTGTGACACGAATCGCTACTGTTTATATTTTCAGATCTCGATAACAAAACATGATAACTGTAATGGTAGCAGGGTTTGAATGAATATTAGTCGTTATCGAATTTACAGTGTTTATAGCTAAATGACGAGAAAAATACAAGATACCTGTTATAAATTATTTTAAATGAAAAATCTGAAATATCTTTGCGACTTTGTAAGGTAATCTTGATCGTCTCCCTCCCTCATGCATTCGCGCTCCAATATATAAGATGTGGGTGCGCTTATGTTTACGCCTCAGAGACTATGTTTGGATAAAATTTAAATTCGTTGTCATTTCCGTATTGGGAGCTGAAAGCACTTCCAATGCGAAGATCTCCATCCGGCGTCTCTTGATTCGCGAGACCACCCAGATCTCCAACCAGTCGAAAATATGTTTTCAAGATTTTGTTGTTGAAATCATCGAAATATTTTCGCATCGATATTTAGATAGAAATAATGCTTTTTGTGGACAATCATGACGCACCAGAATCACGATATACTGAGCTATTCAAAGAACAAAACGGAATAGGGAAAAACTTCATCATGATCTCCCTTTCTTACTCGAGTTCAGAATTAGTCCATTATTGTAATTAGAATGTACATTGTTATCATTCTAAAGATAAGTTGGGGTTGAATTGCGTCCTTTTTCATCCAATTATCCGCCCCTTCGAAGATTATTAGCAAATGTACTATTATAGGAAATAAATAAATAATACTTTTTAGAATAAAGTTTATTAAAATATTTTCTTATTTAATTAAAAAATAGGTTTACACTGGAAATATTCATATTATATTAATCAATTTTTTTCTAGTTGAAAATATTTTATGGTCATATGAAGTTATTTGAAAAAAAAAAAACCCTATTAAATGTTTTCTCGAGACGTTTAAGAAATGACATATGGTCAGAAAATACTACGAACGAAAGTATACCACATTTAACGTCAATTATATAATCTAATGAAATAAAGAAAGAAAATAAAATTCTGTGTGTTCTTAATAAATATTATTCATAGTCCATAAGGTCGTAAGTTTTTTATTGTTTATTTCACTATGAATGTAATACAATGTTGTATATTAATTTTTATGTATCGTTTTCTAATGTATATCTGAAGATTGCTCAACACGTCAGCAGTTTCGTATGATACAATCCGACAAATATAGTGTTGTTTCCGTATCTATCTTGGAATTCGCTATGACGTATCTCAGAAAGAAAATAAAAAAAGAGAATGATTTTGTACGTGACCGATATCTCTTGAAAGTCTCTGGTTAGCAAGGGAAATAGCGACTTCCCGGCAGTGGTTACGTATGCATTGGTGCAGGCGAAAGATGACTCTTCCCGGCAGTTTTCTAGCGCTCCAACGATCAATGCTTCATAACACGCAAGGCTTTTATTACGAATCCTAGACAGAAGCACTGTGAAGGTAAATAAAGTAGTAATGTTTTAGAACCTGCACACTTGTTGAACATCTTAAGACACATTATTCTCGTAATGATGTTTCATGCAGTTCCACGGTAGTTATAGTTGGAACGACAGGGTAATTATCCCATTTCCCATTTGCAAAATAGCTCGAAAGATCGAACAAAACAGAAAGGTTCGTTCTTCTTTGGTATCCTCTTATTTTGATAAATTATGAAAGATACATTTTATGCAGGAATAAATTCGGAAACATATTTGTCCGGTTGCTATAACTTGATATGTGTCTAAATTCGAAGATAAATTATGCTCAAAAACAATATAAAAAACTAGAGATTTATTCATTCTAAAAATTAATATATCGTCAGTTAAAACAATCTTACAAACATTTATACACAGTTAGCAGTAACCAGGTCTCTACAAACGCGAAATATGAATGAATTAATCAAAGATTTATTTAAAAAATGAAAGGTATTTATAATTAGTGATTGCTTAAGCATCACAATAATACTTGAGTCTACTGAAAATAGAAATTTTCTTCCTAGTTAGTCTCCAGAATCTAACATAAATAATGAAATGATTCTAATTCGTTGCGTGTTCAATGTTCCAGGGCCCAAGCGAATGAAGCCTACTCACCACAAGAACAAGTACTCCAAGAAGAATGAACATGATAAGTTCAGGGCACGCCGCCGCTGGCCCCATAAGAATCAAAACAAGTACCATGACAAGTATTGAAGAATACATCATCCTCAAGAAACTGTACAATAATTATCTTGTATACGTGTCTCTATATGTATTAAATTATGTGTAAATGTAATTTGTATGTAGATATATTCCTGTGTAATATAATTATTCGTAATAAAATCATATAATAAAATATTGAATGGTTTTTTTACCTTTTGATGAGATATTCTCAGACAGATTTCTCATAGCAGTATTACCTTGCTATGATATTATAGTAAAACAGTATAAATTGCTTTGTATCATTGTTTACTAGCTCTCACTTAGGATACAAATCCTTTGATCCTTTTCACAGATATCTAACAACGACTCTCAAAATTCATATTTCGTCGTTCTTACTGTCAACTTCAGGTTTAGTTATACACCAAGTTAATAAATGTGCTTAATATCATAATCACAAATTGTATTCGGATAGCAATTCCAGAGGAAGTAATGAAGTCTAATAGTTGCAAAATCAGTTCTTTATAAGCATCTTATTCTCATAAATACAGGCTTTTCTCGCTAATTCATAATAATACTATATTTACAGATTTTTCATTTGAATGTGTATTACAGCTAGAGCTCGTTGACAGTGCCATGATTTTTTATTTTTGTCAATTTTTTCCATAGTTTCCAGACCTTAATCTGTTTAAGGGTTATCGTGTTATCCTTATGGACTTGGAATTCTTAATTCGGGTCGCCGGAGGAGGCATTTCAATCATTTTTTGGGCAGGGAAATAACTATACTTTTTTGGAAAAAAGTATGTGTTAATACTCCTTTTATTGAATTCGATTCACTTGTCAAATGATTGCTTGGACATCTGGAAACAGGAACAAACATTTGTTTCACAGGGCAGTAATTACAATTCACTTCCTCTTTTGAAATGAGAAGTCAACCTTAACTAAGACTGGTCCACGAAAATGACTCACGAGACATAAATAGGACAAAAGTACATATGAATATTCGACACGTTTCAAACCCATACGTCACACAAAATATGCAAATTCTGTACCACAGGATGAAGTGTGGTATGCATTACGCGAAAAAAATTACGAACTCAACTGGAGGGAAGATATAACTGAGAGAGATAGACTTAAATTTGTATTGACAATATTTCACTCAATTTTAATCAATTTATTATGAAAAAAGCAGTACAAACTGCGTATGACCTCGTGGAGGACAATAAACTAATTTACTCTCCGGAAGAAAGCAAGGAACCGTCCCATCACTTCCAATCAAGGGCCCTAAGGCAGAGGCGGATTGAAAAATTAAAGCAAAAATTCCTAGATAAGATAAAAAGTTAGTTACGAGTTATAATACTAAGAGAATATCAACATGTTTGTAATTTAACACAAAAAGAAATTACATCTACGAATATAAATCGAACTATAGATTATTCTGGGTATACTTTTATAAATCATAAGAATTGAAATAACACTAAATTCACGATTTATTGTTACAATTAACATGCCTCTAGACAAAACCTAGAGAACCTGTATAAGAAATCCGCCTCAACTCGAAGGAAAACCGGAGCAAAACCCGGGCCAGGATGGGGCTGCAGCAGTGATGGGCAAACTTTTTAAATAGGGGAACAAAGGAAAAGAAAAAAATTAGGCGGGCCAATATAATTTATTAAAAAATAAAAATGATACATTTTACAAAATTCTTGTATTTTTTGAGATTCTAAGACCTATAAATAACTGAAAGATTATGAAGGAGAATGTGATGAATGAAACTGTGACTGCATTTTAAAAAATTTCTCATAATTTGGCTCTTCTGTCATTCTGTTTCTCAGGCAACTCTTTCAAAGTTTCATTGTAGAAAACACCTGTTCACATGTATATGATGTAGCAAACATAGCAGTAACTTTCTGGGCATGTGATATCAGATTTGGGAATGTGGATTTCGACAAGGACTTGTAGAACTCTAATTTTGGAACATTAAGAAACAACTGTTTGAGTTGAGTGTTACATTGTAATTCAAGTTGCAAGTCCGATTTCACTGTTTCACAGTTCACGTTAAAAGAGATATTGAAAATTTCAAAGTCTTTTTCAATGACACTGAAGTCTTCAAATCTTCCTTCAAATTCACCATGAAGTCTTCGCAGACTATCTTCGTAACCCTTAAGCTTTTTCTTCATCACCGGGGCTATTGAATTCAATCTCGGGAAATAAGACAAGTCATTCTCAGCAAGTTGATTAGCGAATAGAACAAGTTGTAGTTTAAAACCTTTGACATGGCCCCAGATATCATCAATCAATTGATTTTTGCCTTCTATCTTCACATTCAACTTGCTCATGTGGCAGAGAAGATGTGTAAAAAATGTAAAGTCCGAAAACCATGCTGTATCTTCCAGGATATTATTCTCTATAGACCCCTGTTTCTCAAGAAAGAATATCACTATTTCGTCTTTCAGCTGCCAAACTCTCTAGAAGACACGTCTTGCGCTAAGCCACCTTACTTTCGAGTAGTACAATATATCACAGTACTCAGATTGCATGGATTCTAGTCACTACAGAATTAATGTACACAACCGTGCCAAAGTTGAGAACACATAAAACTAAATTAATATGAATCATAAGACACAACAATCATGTAGAAAATAGTTTTTGAAATTGTTACAAGTTCTTTTAAAAGTACTACAGCAATGGCATGATAAAGTACAAGACGGATTTAACTTTTATTAAAATCAATAAATTCTTTTACATTGTAGAAGCACTGGTGCAGGAGATAGTTTTTAACCGGGGATTTGAAGAGATTCAATTTCATAATATCTTTTATATTCTTGGGCTGGGAATTATATAAAACGATAACCGAATAATATGGTCCTTTTTGGCAAAGAGGGGTTGACACTCTAGGGCGATGAATATTATTACTATTGCGAGTATTGTGTTCGTTAACGAGAGTGTTTCGCATGAAGCAAGGGTGACACTTAACAAACACGACCGTTTCATAAATATAAATAAAGGGAAGTGTTAAGATATTTAATTCCTTGAATAAAAGTTTACAAGAGTTTCGGGGGTGAGATTTACAAATTATTCGAACTATCCTCTTCTGAATTCCGAAAATTTGAATGCTCTGATCGGAATTTCCCCAGAAGATAATGTCGTAATGTAAACTGGAGTAAACGTTTGCAAAATATACGCCACGGGGAATACGTGGACTAACTACGTTAACTAAGATTCGGAAAGCGTTACACAAGTTGCTTAATTGAGAATTAAGATTGTCAACGTGACAATTCCATTTGATGTTGTCTTGAATATGAAGACCTAAGAATTTTGTATTCGTAACAGTTTTTAATTGTGTTCCGTTTAAAAACTGGAGTAAAGATTTTGTGATACTATTGTGAAATGACATAGACACTGTTTTGTCAGTGTTTACAATGAGACGATTTGCATCGAACCAAGCCGAAAGGTTAGACAAAACATTTTATATAGTAAATTGTTTTGTGTTTACATAGTAAATTAGTGTCAACTGCAAAAAGAATCATTCTGCAATATGATGTGGAGGATGACATGTCGTTCACATACAATAAAAAGCGTATATGGCCGAGAATTAAACCTTGGGGTACTCCGCAAGTAAGTGGCTTTGTTTCTGAAAGACAACGCTGAAATACTTTATTTTTAGTATAGGATATTTCGACCTGTTGATATCTATCTTTTAAATAAGAAGTTAGCCTCTGATGTGAAAGTCGCGAATGCCTAAAGAATGCAATTTGGAAAGGAGAATTTTGTGATCGATGACATCGAATGCTTTGGATAAATCAAGAGAAAAATCCTTTTCTCCACGGTCAACAGAAGTAGTAACATCGTTTAAGAAAGAAAATATGGCGCTTGTAGTGGAAAAGAATTTCCTCATACCGTGTTGATCGTCAGAGAGAATGTTATTTTTTAATAAAAAAATCTAGAAGACGCTTATAGAACAATTTTTCTAGGATTTTTGAGAATGTGTGTAGTAGAGATATTGGTCGATAATTTCCAAAATTAAACTTGTTTCCTTTTTTGTGTAAAAATTTCTCTTTAGCTCTCTTAAATATATTAGGAAACAGCCCTTCCGATAAAGAAATAATAAAACTATTTATGATTGGATTTAATATAACGTGGGACGAAAATTTGACAATAAACTCGGTTATAACATCTATGCCTGTTGAAAATTTGTTTTAATTAGCTGATGATTCTCATGTCTTCACTGGCGTTTGTTTTGGAATTGAACAAAGAATTGGGTACGTGGGTGGATATAATTGGAGGACATTGATTTGGATATATTGAGTTCGTTATTTTACCTACTTCTGAGAAGTAAGAATTAAACAAATTTGCGATGTCCTAAGCATTTGATACGATTTTGCCATAGTTTATTAGAGAAATATTTTCTTCACGATTTTCAGAAGTTGACGTGTAATTTTTAACAATATTCCATATGGATTTCGTCAGGTTGTTCAGTTTTAGTACCTGCCTGTTGTTTTCCATAACTTTACCTGCATAGACTAGTTTTCGAAGAATAGTCTTTTATTTACTAAAATAATCATGGAATTCGGGTGGTTGGTTATACAGTTTTGAAAGATAATATAAACGGCGTTTGTTTATTGAAGAAATTATTATCTCTTGGGTGATCCGTCTATTGTATTTCTTTGTGTTAATTACCTTGCGTTTTATGGGAAAGCTACAGTTGTAATGATTTCGGAATATTGAGATAAATACATTGAATTTGTCGTCGGTGTTTTGGCAATTGAAAACATTTTTCCATGTTCCCTCATGTAAATAATTTACAAATATGGATAGATTTGTCAATTAATTCTCTTGAAAAATTGTTAAGGATTTTAAGTGATTTTATTTTATCTTTGAGAGTCAATACTTGAGCAAGGTGATCGCTGTATCCGGCGATAAACACTATACGATATTCCATTGTTGACTATAATCTGATCTAGCAATGTTTGAGATGAACTGGATAGGCGAGTGGGGTCGTTTATCGTACTAATAAGGTTGAAGGAATCAATAAGATTCTTGAATCGATTAATCGGTGAATGTGCAGAGTCGGATGTACTCAGGAAGTCGATGTTGACATTACTACATATAACGATAGATTTAATAGATTTGTGTGTTATATGTTTTAAAACAATTTCGAAGTTCCGAAAAAATATGTCAAGATCGGATAGAGGAGGTGTATAAATACACAAAACAATAATACCGGTGTCGGTCAGATTAACTGCAGAAAATTCGAACACACTATCTACGCAGAAGTTCTCGTAGCCAGGCAATGGAGAAGATAAAGTATCATTGCGAACGTAGATACACGTACCTTCGCGGGGAATTTTCCTTTAAAATTTTCCCGACAGTAAGAACTTGCTAAATAGTAATTAGAAATAGCAGTATCATTGATGTTGTTAGATGAAAGCGAATGTTCTGTGAGGTATACCAAATCGAATGGATTTTCGTGTACCAGAATTTCAATGTCCTTCAATTTGTTTGAAAGGGGTTGGACATTATGATGAAAGATAATTATTTTATTTTCGTAAAGAGTATGTGATTCTCGAGAAATTGAACCGAAGTTAGATTGTGGAGGTGAATTTGAATTTGGCAGAGCTTCTAATCCCAGATCAAGCTCGCACACTGCACCTGAACGCGATTCTCACCTTCGAGTACCACATCGTAACCTTGAGCGCAAGTTGTATCTGTGTATGGGGCGGGAGGAGATGTGGATGTAGGAATAGATGAGTTGGGTGATAAGGAAGAAGTAGGTGAAAGAACGGGGACAGGAGAAGAAATGGGTATGGAGATAGGAGGAGGAGGTGGTGGTGATGAGCTCGGTGCAGAGGGAAGTGGAGAAGGAGGTGATGAGGTAGGTGCAGGAGGAGATGTAGGAGTGGTTAAAAGGGGCAGGTGGATGATATGAGGTCAGATGTGAAACTAGGAGAGAACCGAAGTGATGTTTCCTAGACGGTCTCAAATGTAAACCGTGCTGGGTAAAGTCCTTGTCAGTCAGGTGTGGTTGCAAATTTAAAAAATGTTATTTGTGTGTCTGCCAGGTGATGTTTTAGGGAGATGTTTGCCAGGTTGATTTTGTTGTTTATTTGTGGAACGTTGAAAGGTGGAGGCAGGCTAGAGCGTACTATGTTTGTGTGCTGCGAGACCGTTTTTAGGTTTTGTACATCTTAAGAAGCATTGAAATGTCCTCCTATGTTAATATCGTTCTGCCCACCTTTGATTATTACTGTGTCCCGCTCTGTTAGTGTCTTTGTGTAGGTGTCCAGTTCTCGAACAACTTCATTGAAACGAGCGTTTGGCCTAAAGAAAACGGAGACTGAGAACTGGTTGGGAAGCAATCCACGCGAAACGGAGGACATATGGTGACCGTGCGAATCAGCTAATATGAGCACGTTTGATTTCTGCGTGGAAGTGTTGGTTTCATCTCTTGGTAGCACTATGTAACCACACACCACACAAGCCATGCGGTGTGAGTTTTTGGTAGAAGAGGGATTCACAGTGGAGGGGAGCAGTAGAGATGTTTCGACTGCCGATCCCCACATAAACACCACAATGCCTATGGCAGATTAACCGCTGCCACCAGCCCAGTTTACCGGATAATTAAAGACGCGTGTAATAACAATAATTAATAATTTAATTCAAGTTAAAATGAAATCTGAATATTTACAAACTTGGACAAACTCTCAAAATCATAAATACAATTATAAGGTTGTCATTACACAGTTAATGCCATCAGAAAGCATTGATTAAAAACATATCAATTCAGTGTTGACAATTATTTCGGAATAACCCACCTAGGTTTCCAAACCTCCAAAATTACAAGTTACTTTCTCAAATAACGAACTGTTACAAGTTACATCACTCGCAACTAGTAGCAAGAGTGTCTAGATTACCGCAGCAATCTCTTACAGTGGTCTGACGACCAATACTATCCAGGTCACATCTCAAGTAACCTGCGGACTCAACCCACACGTATAAGTCCTCGAGATCCTCAATCCTTCCAATATATACCGAAGAGGAGGTCACGTGACCATCAGGCAACCACGCCTTGTCTCTGCCACATCGAGCATGCCACCCTCTTGTTCATCCCTCAGTCATCCTGGGAACACCATGACCTCTGCGAGGGCGCGCCGCCTTCAGTCCGAGCCAGGCATCCGAACGTGCCCTTTCTTGAGTTTGTCATTGTTTCTGCATCCGGCGAAATTACTCCATTCATAACATATTTACATTCTTTCTTTCGGGATTTTACCGGCATTCCTCAACGGGCCTCGCCTCGGTACACATGGCGAGAAAGTCCCTTTCACAGAAGTAGTATAATACAGCCAACATTCCGTAAGGGACCTCGCTCCGGTCAAATCTGGCGAGTAAACGCACTTTCACAGAAAAAGTATAAGACAAAGGGAAAGGCAAGCTCTGGTCACACGCCTCTGCAGACATTCTTCTAGGGCATTCCTACCCTCCTTTCCGGAAGGTAAAGGGGAACGGTCCACAATAACACAATGAATGGGTAGGTCTAATGGTTGTCACTGCCACCTTTCCTGCTTAGCGGTATCCGGCTAAGCATCTCAATGGCGCTCCCACTCAGTGAAAGGTGTAAAAATTACAATTCACCAACCTATAGACTGTCTTGGTCCTTCTGCTTTACGTGGATTTGGGCGACTGTGCTTACCCGTGTGTGGTTTGTGAACAGGTTTAAGTACTAGCCGGGAAGGGATGACATGGGTAGGAGGATTAGGTAGGGGAGGAAACTGGGACATGTCATCTAACACACTAAACCTATTCTGAGTGAAGAATTGGGCTGGTGCATGTGTCGTTGGTCTAACCGGGTGATAGCAATTCGAAGTACGGTGAGAATTCCTGACTGTAGTCCAACCTTCGATCGTGTTCTTATTGATCACTTCCAGCGTACTGATCCGTGTGTCAATATAATGTACCAAGACATTGTACGCCTTGTGAAAGTCAGCTTTGAATGCGTTGAGGAATGCGATTGTGTCCATTTTTGTTAGTTGGTTAGCAGCTTAACGACAAAAGCAAATGAAAATACACGAAAAAAGACAACTAACACTGAATGAAGGATATTAGTATAATAATAAATTTAATACCACGGAAGTAACAAATGAGATATTAAATAAATAAACAAACCGAACAATTATTTCTGACGAGTTTGTAAATCGGTCTTTTCTGCTACTGTTATTTTTGTTATCACGCGCACAAACCTCTAAGAAAAAATTCAACAAGTCGAAAATATTCATAAAATTACAGAACCTTGCTTAAAAACATCGTGATAAATTACTGTGGGAAACGTCAATTGTTCTTACAATAGCTTTTTGTATACATTTGTTCTTTTCAATTTCCAAACCCTTTTTGCTTACAAAGAAAAGAGTTTAATCAGAAGAAAAGAACTTAACCATACGATTGAATTTTAGTTTACTCGATCCTCACGTTTAAATATTTTACTAATATTAGAGTAAATCATCAATATGTCTACTGTTGATAATAAAAAAAATGTCACTGTTAAAATTCATTAAAGAAATACAGGAAATCTATTTAAGAAATGTAACGAAAATGTATTTAAGAAAAAGAAAATGTTGAACACATAATTGAGACATGTAAATAGAAAAGGTTCTATGGATATTTTCTTTCGTAAAACTTTCTCCATGGCATGCCAACGCCGTGGCAATCTTGAGCCTTCTGTTGAGAGTTTAATTGTTATGACGGTCAAAAGATTACGTGGGCGTGTACATCGTCGCGAGGGTATGTAATAACTGTTGGGGAAATCGATATTATAATATATTTCTTTACTATTGTTTCAATAATTTGTTATAACGCTAGGCAAAATCATTGTTTATCAGGCCTGGCACATTCACTCTTTGGGTACTATCCGTGGTTTTACTTGGAGCGGTTTGTAGCACGTAGCATTTCAAATATTCTTCATGTTTCAATTGTTCGTAGGTTTCAACAGAATATCTTAAATTTGGTGAAAAATTTATTTTTTTAAAGCACCATTTTTTAAAAGCAACAACGAGATATCTGTGATGATTTTCCATAATTTGACGTTTTCTCAATTTTTCGTGTCTCCTGTAAAAATATATTTTTGTCACTCAGAAGTTTTTCCATTTAAATGCCTCAATTTTGTAAATGTTATTTATATTACAATAGTGAAGAGTTATATACCGAAATATATTTTGAAGAAGTGCCATGAAGACGCTTGGGAGATTCGTCTGAGGTGTTTAGACTAGAGCAGAAATCGTACTGGAGATAACCCTAAGCGAAACATCGGTTTGTTTATTTTGAATAAACTTAGTGAAGATCATTGATCGTTGCTACTGATTGACCAGGAAAAACAAACATTTTCGCCACATCATGGATCTCATTACTGAGGATCGAGAGGTAAACAAACAGAATCACCATATTACTACGTCCCATATGACGTAGTTACTCAATTGTACGGCTGCATGGCTTTGGAACGTGTTTCCTAGCTTTCTTGTATGCAAATTAGTGTAATCTCTTACGACACACTTAAGTACGAATTTTAGTTCATAAATGGAAAAAATTTTAATTTATTCCTTAGTAAAACACTGCATAAACTATAGAATAATAAAAAACATAACGGACACATTTTTAGCAATGTCACATCTCATTGTTGGACATCGGTGAATCGATACTAGTATTCATTTTTAAGAATAAATGAAAGATGTGATGTAGTAGACATCACTTCTTTCATTTATTTACATCTCATTTCTATCAAAATTGTAAATCTATGTTTGTTTACTTGCCTTTCTAGAAACGAATATCACGCTGATTAGAAAACGTAAAGGCTTTTAGTTGAATTCATTTTTTCGGTCACGTACGACGTTATAGGATCAAGAAAAAAAAATCAACATATAGAATACTTCTGAATTTTTTTGAACACTGAATTATGGGAGTACCGTTAAGTGGTCCAGTATTTTTGACAATACAGAAGACAATACAATATTTCGTCAAGAAAAATCTCGTTAGAATTACTCATCGATTGTCTGCTTCCATCAGAATACACAGGAAAATCAAAGAGTCTTGACAAACCACACCAGTAAATTATATGCAAAAAATGAGCACAAACACCCAAACCTTTTTTAATGCATAAAACCTTACAATTGCTCTTTTTGTGTTGTTCTTGCCGACGAGTGGCCCATCTTTCGGTAATTTTCATCTTAATTTAAGTAACTGGTTAGTTTTCTTAACTGGTAAAGAAATGTATATTTAAATTCCAAAGTCACGTCCATCTCATGACTAGCACTAATAAAGGGTAAATTATGTATTTATTATTAGTTATGTAATTGTTAGCTATGTTAGTGTTGTTTGCTATATTATAAATATTTTTCCAAAAAGGGATCCTGTGTTCAGAGAATTGCCGATAAGCATTCGAGAAAAGTTTTATTTAAAAATTTAAAAAAATAATAGACACATAAAAAATCATTTTAACTGTGCTGGCATCTGACGAAAGATACTTTCTACTCCAGATATGTTTGTATCAATCCATTCAAAACGAGAGGTTTTACCAATAAATTAGTATATTGTCCCCTGCGTTTTCATAAGACCTTCGTAACTGCTTTTTTTACAATAAGTTTATGTATTAACTAATATAAATATTTATTCATATGAATTTAATTTAACCCGGAAATTAGTTTTGAAAAAAATTATTTTCGTTTATTAGAAATTTTCGTCTTCTTTTTTCAAATTTTACTCACTTCGAAATGCAGATTTACGAAGAGAAAATAAATTATTTGGTTTTTCCAGTAGGGCGCGAATAAAGAATGCGCAATTAAAATTTTTAACACAGCGTTTTCTCGCTCTATACTAATAAAAAAGACGAAGGAAAACCTTCATTTAAAATGCCTTGAAGGAAAAAGCATTTTTCTTGGACTGTTCCTCTTCATTTATTACCTTCACGAAAAGTGAAAAACGCATTTTACAGAAAGAGGCGATCTTCCCCGTTGAATGAAGGAGAGGCGCCATAGTTTATTTTTAGAAGTAAGCCACTATGTAGGTCAGAGAGATTATCGGGATGCGTTCAGCTACTATTCGTATCAGCTCGCGCGAAAGTGGACAAAAACAGTCGATAAAAAAAGGCTGCAGCACTTCCTTCGAGTCATGGCCGACCTCGGACATCCGACTGCGTATGTGCAAAGAAACTGCGCTGCACAGAAGCTTTCAGTCTCGCATGAGCTGTTTCTGGAGAGTTTGAGAGCCAATATCAAAAACGCATTTTTGTAGTATCAGGATACAGTCTAGAAGACCGAATCGCCTCGTAACTAAGAAGTTGTTATACTGTGAAAACACTTTAAGTACAAATAGTTGAGACCTCTTCCGTATAAAGTGAGAAAGGCACATCAATACTAGAACTTAAATGTTTCTTGATAATGATTAAAAAAATTAGTTACAAAATTATTGATCAGAAAAATTATATGTTAATATTTTTCACATAAAATCACAATTAATACGAAGCAATAAATTGTCACGAGGTCATGTAAACTATTATAATATGGTTAGAGAATATGCATTTCATATTCAGTGAATATTATTAAATTTCATTTCTTTAGCTCATTTAGTTGAATGTAATTCAGTTGTATCATGAGAATAAAAATGATTGCGAGTTGAAAGTGACGTGATATTGCTATAGTTTAATTGACCATTAAAATTTAAAATGGCGAGGGAAACAATTGTTTTAATTGAAGAAAGTGAGTGAATATTTTATAAGTATCACATCAAAGTCGAGGTTTTCATTTATTTCGAAAATATTCGAATTTTTGTTTCACGTTCAAATGTAGATGAGAAAATGTTTTGATATAATGATTATTTTGCCCATAAATTTTCTCATATGAGGTGCACCTGAAGTATCACTTTCCGGTTCCAAAATAAACGCATGAGATAAAAACTTGACCCATTCAACAAGGATTAAACAATCAAACCACCTCCCCGTCAAAGCTGAAAAAGAAACTGAAATCAATCGTGTCTAATAAAGGCATCATTTCCGGAACCATCTAATTAGCTCTGAAAGCATTAACCTATAGACATGCACGATTATGTACACTATACAGAGTTGAACATTCATTTTGGATGGTAGTGACGAGTCTGAAAGGTATGGTCCAACTGTAGTTGTCGAGCTTAGTAGGTAAACTTTCTTTGTCCTGGAAAAGATAAACTCCTTCAACGTCCACCAACGTAAGCGGAATGACGGAGCAACCAATTTTTCCACTTTCTCACAAAATACGACTATAGGGATTTGCATTCCCGAATGCGATATGCTCTCTTACCGATTTTTTCTGTAATCCCAGATCCAATGCCACTGATCAAAGATTTTCCGAATTTTCTGGGTCTATTTAGATCTTATTTGAGAATAGGTTCGTCATATAGCCTGCGATGAGCAAGGACTCCCGCTCTACTCTTTTTGGTTCGTATAATAACAATAATAAATTCTCGTCCCTCTGGACTACACCTGCAGACAAAATCAAGTGGCCAAAATAATTCAACAACAGCTAACTAGAAACTTTAACTTGGTTGAAACAGCTCCCCTCTATTATAATTTCGATCCATTTCCTGTCCTGGAAAATAGAAACGCCGCCCTGCACTGGAATCAAATCATTACAGAGAGAGCAGTTGATCATTATAAGCCATACGTAATATTAATAGGTAAATCTAAAGAAAAACGTTTACAGTTGATGTAGCTGTTCCTTCCACTAACAATTTAAAAAAGGCAGAACCGACAAACAATTCAAAATATCAGGCACTGATGACAGAAATTCATAAGATTTGGAAACAATATGAAGTAGTAATTATTCCCCTCACAATTTCAGCCATTGGAGTTATTTGCAAAATACTAAAGGGCATCTTGCAAGATTGCCATTAACTAGAAATATACTGCCAGAAATGAAGAAATCTCTTATATTACAAACATGCTACCTATCAAGGAAATTTCTTAGTCTCGACTAAGACAAAATTTTACTTTCGACTTGGCGTAAAAACCCGCCGCAACTACCCGTTTGAACAGAGAAAATACAATTGCATAACGTAATAATAATAATAATAATAATAACAATAATAATAATAATAATTGATTGATTGATTGTCGTTAGGTCTAAAAAAGGCAATTGACAACGTCAATTTACACTATTATATATGAACACACCATTATTATAAAAGTTCAGAAGTCAATCAAACAAACAAAAAAGTACACTCAACATAAATCATGGCAGTAACTAAGCTACATTTAAAACAGAATGATAAATATGACCAAAATAATTCAATAGAATACTTGAACTATAATACAATATTGCTATCAAAATGTTTTCCTAATCTGTAAAGTGATTGGTCAACTAACCAGTGATAGAGATTTTGTTTAAATATATACGTAGAAAGGTTCCTAACTTGAAAATATTCCTAACTTAATAATTTGTTTTTATCCAATGACCTCGTAGATATTATTTTTAGATCATCTATGGCAGTGAATATATAAACGAGCATTATTTCTTGTTTGGTAAGAGTGAATTTCATTCCTTCGCTGGAACTGTGAAAACTTAGTTTTTGTGTAAATTAAAACACGAAGTGTATCTCCTCTTTTATCATGAAACTGGCAGATTCCGAACGCCTACGCCATAAACAGTTTCAGTATATGCCACCTTTGGCTACATTAACCGCAAAATATACTATACGTTGAATAAAATAATTGAAATCCAAATCATCGTGAAATTTTCAGATACCGTTCTTGTGTTACTATTACGTGGGAAGATGAGAGAATGAAGAAATGGAAAGATATTGTATGGTAATTCACTTTGAATATTTCGGAAACGCGAGTTCGTATTCTTTGTTAGAATACATATCTAAGAGCAAATAAATGATTTAACGTTCACAGAGCTGCGAAACAGCTTTATGCAAGAAGGTACCTTCATTTGCGTATATGAGCTTCTCGGAACTATGATAAGGCACGTCTAGCTTCCCGCATGTAAAGATAGTTATGAATATCCTATCTTGAATGCATGTAATGCCTAGTTATGAATATACGATTGATTCGCAATATAATTGAAGTAAATACCCTTTAAGCAATTAAAGATTCACAGTAACGACGATGCAACATACGTGATGGTAATTGGAATGAACCAGATATAACTTTCTTATGCTACTTCTTATACTTCATAACGCTTTTATTTCTTTTTTATGCTTTGTAACGGTTCTTATGCTAGTTAATATATATTAACCCCAATCTTACCTAACAAACCTATGCCCTCTCATATTTGCACTCTCAGAACATGATCTCAATAGAACAAGTTTTCTAGTCATTTCAATGTACAGTCTAGTAATGGAAAACGTGTCGTAACACAGTGTGGCTAGAAAGTTTAAGATACAAAGTTCTATAAAATTACTTTATGTAAAACTTACTTAATTAAATATATTTCATTCAACTAATTATACTTCATTCTCACATATTTCAGAAACTAATTCATTCGAGAATTTCCATCTCGAAATGAGTGTGAAGCTTGGAAATTTATTGAAGATGTTGACATCTTTCACGTAAAGAATTTTTTCTTGAAAAGTTTTCAAGATAAAAACAATTCTTTTTAGTTTTACCCAATGCTGTTTTTGACTCCTCAGATAATTTAGAAATGCAGTGAAAACAAGATCTACGGTAAGCACATTCTGCATCTTTATTGTTACTATAGTACAGAGCTTAGAGTCTTAGTAGTTTGTGTATTGGCCACTCACAGCGCTGAAGTAGTATCATTTGGTATCGTTCACTTCCGGTCCAAATTAAGATGGTATACACCATAAACAAATATCAACAACTAAGAAAATAGACCATTCATCAATTAAAAGAACGTCTCTCAGCTCTTGGAACCACGAACTTGTCGAAGAGAAACAAGGAGGAACTGAATAATATGTAGTTTTTTCTCAAATAATTATTGGTTTCAATGTTATAACTTACAAGTCTCTGTTTTAACCTTAAAATCGGGGAATTTTCAAGATACCTGTTGGTTCTTTGGTCAGGTTTTAATTTTATCTGAAAGGCATTTTTGTCATCTTGACTGTTATCGAGCTATTCACATAAGTAATTCTTTGTTACAATTTCAGACTTAGGTGCTGGGAAGAGCAGAAGGATATGAGTGCAGTGACAGTGGTCCCATCTGTATCCTCTAATAATCCCCCAAATAATAATTTTCAAGAATTGAGAGCTATGAGGTTAATCCATATCCAGGGATTTGACTGTGAATTCTATGGTGCGATGGTATTCATTGTGAGGAGCAAAAGGAAGTTAATATGGAAAGCAAAATTAATCACAATGTACAGCTCAAACCAATATAAATACAATTTTATAACTGCTTTGTAACTATCAAGAAACTATTATTCAGTGGTACAATCAAAGTTTAATCATCCTGCCTAATGATTTCGAATGAATGGACATATTTTGGTCCAAACTGATGGTCTCATCAATGAATAAATTGGTGTTTTTTAAATTAAAGAGTCCTTTTAGTACCCACTAGCAATCCAGCATAGGCACAGTTTTGAGACAAAACAGGTTAATAAAGGTTAGTCAATATTATGCCAAGATTCAGGTTCAAATATTTTACACAATGTATTTCATATTCACTTAATCAAAAGAAATGAGTCATTTGAGAAATGTCTTCTCACAGCAAAGCTATTAGAAATGGTTATTAAATCGCTACTTCAGTAGGTTAACACATGAACTGCCAGATTACATGGTGTTATTGTTAAAGGACAGAACCGTGTGTTTGATTGAGAATATAAATACATATTTTCATTAAATTCTGCTCGCAAATTACCATGATTTATTTCAATTGTGCATTGAAACCATTGATGTTGAGTGTACTGGTGTGTTTTGTCCTATGATTCTTAATACTAATATTTATTCTGTATTCTATTCTGTTATCAAAATATTTTCTGAATATATGGCTTTTTGAATTTTCTCCCTGACTTTATTGTGTAAGGAAGAAAGGTAAGTTATTTTAACATTTCGAAAAAGTAATCATTTACACATAATATTTATTTGGTTTTCTTAATTATTAATATAAAAATATTTCATTGTCATTGCTATAGGAAATTGTGTTCCTTGTGAGGAAAATAATCCATTTCATCAATAGGATTGTGAAAAACATAGAGCCCAATTGTTAAGTAAAATTCATTGTGATTATTGACATAGTTATATTTTTAAAATTCGCAAAGAAATGTAATATAAAAAGTTACGTTAATTAAAGGAAACAAATAGTGTGGCACGGTATCTGTCAAGATTGTGTAATTTTTGACCTTGTCTTCTATTTACTCGACGAAGTGCTAACTGCAGGTTTTCGTATGACAGCTTTCGCTTGGAGGTGAAGTTTTAGACGCCAGATTTTCCGTGGACCTCAGTTTTTGGATAGCTGTGCAAAGTAAGGTCTCTATTTTGAGTGCAATTAGTCGGGAGGCAATAACCACCATATTGAACAGGTATTTACAGAGGAAAAGTACGGTTATCATTTACCAATGCTCAACAAATGGCTTCGCCTTAACCGGAAGTGGAGAATACCAATCGACGGCGGCGGTACTGAAAAGTGCAAAGACCTATAAGCTAATGCACAGAACCGCGAACTATCACGAGCATCGATGTAGAAAGGAGTTGACCATAAATTACGTTACGCACCCTGGGGGAAAGGGGTAGTTTTTGATATTGTTGTGCTGCGTTACGGTGCGGTAGGGAGTGCGAACTTTGATGTTACGTAACGCTAAGTTTTATAAGGCGCTTCTTAATCTGGAAGATTTTTACTCTAATCCGAATATACATCTGCTCCGTGAGACCACAGAACATCGATTAATTATAAAATAAATTTATTTATTGTCAAACAAGCAGTTACAAACTGCATATGACCACGTGGAGGACAATAATCTAATTTCCTCTCGGGAAGCAAGCAAGGAACCATCCCATCAATTCCGATATAGTGTCCTAAGGTAGAGACGGATTTAACATTTCAGCACACTCCTAAGAATAAAAATAATTCGTTATGTGTTATAATATAAGCTAATGCACATAATCCCAACAAAATTATATTTAATAAAACAAAAACTTATTTCAGCAGTGCGTATTATTATCAAACTATAGATTATTCGGAAAATACTGTTTATAAACCGTAACAATGAAAATAACACTAAATTCGAAATTTATTAATTTAATAGATGCCGCCCGTAGGTTACAGCCTAGCGACTCTTTATGAAAAATCCACCACTACCCGAAACGAGAAACGAAGAATTAAGCCAGAGTATGAAAACTCCAATAATTAAATGAGAGCATCAATCAGTTTAATGAGAGTTATTTCATGGTAGTTTTCACCAAACTCATCAGCAGAAATAATCATTTAAACACTGAATACTTGAAGAGCACACATATCTTTGTAACTATGTTATAATATAATATCTATGGTAAAATAATATCTTCATGTAAACAATATAACCTCCGTGTATATAATTTTGTCTTCATAAAAAGATATTGTAGTTCAACAGTCACTTCTACAATATGTAATACGTTAATCTTTGTTTTGTCTTCTACTATTTCATGTCCTACAGCGCTTTCAGAGAAACTTAGAAATATATTTTGATGGTTTGCGTCAAACTCGAAAGAATTAATATTGCCTATTTGCCTATAAACTCTATTCCTAAACATTATTTTTCTAAGTTCACTGAAAATTTGGAACACTAGGGTTATTATTTTTACCACGTTTACTTCGAACACAAGACAAATATCACCCTCAATGAACCTATAGCTAACCAAGTGCTTGAATTCATTCAAGACTAACATCACTTACCTTTAAAATTAACTTAAAATTTTGATAGAAGACAAGTATCTTTCACTTAAAAATCCAAGGATTTTTGGATGATCCAAAATTGTAAGATTATCAATTCCTCAGTTTTTAAGAGAAATTAAGGGAAAACGAGAAAAATTAAATCCTAATGTTTGAACTAAAATTTCTTTAGTGTTTTTTCTTATGGTTAAACATCCCTTTAGTCTAGAGTAAATCAAAATTATTAGATGTAACCACTTATGGGGCTAAATTCATTCCTGACGTATCTCCATAATGTATTCATATATTTTTATTCTGAAAACGGATTTGTTATTATTGAATGTGCAGAATATGAAACAATTGGTAATGATTCTTTTTCTCTGATATTTCGCAGATATTTGAGCAGCAAATTTTGATTATTTGAAGCGCAACGTGATAGCCGTTTTCGCTACGAGTTCGGTTCATTAAACCTTTAGTGTAAAAATGAGGTGTGATTTGATTTCATTATCCTTTCCTACCAACATATGCTTCAAAAAATATCTGCTCGGTTTAGAATATTAGAGCACTGCATTTTCTTGTGCACTACATCTATACTAAAATTTCCGTTAATTGTTTAAATATCATTTCAATATAATTTGATACTTGACCAACATTTCTTTATAACATTAGAAAAATAAAAAATTATGCAATTTTAAAATTATCTCTAAAAAAAAACTAATAATTTTTCATTTTAGAAACAAATCGAAACAACTTTATGTAGTTTCTGAGATTTACTTCTTGCTTTAAACTAAGTTTCTCAACTTTTATAATATTAATGCCCAAAATATTTTGTTGTGAACTGAATAGTCACTGATTTTGCATGAATTTTTTAATCAATCTACATTGTGCTACATTGT
>NNCF01131232.1:71336-141184 GCA_002313205.1 Laupala kohalensis | reverse complement strand
GAGGGGGGAGGGGGAGGGGGGAGGCGCCGGGTAATCCGACAGTTCTCGCCCGCACTGAGTCACTGCTGAAAGCAATCCGGCATGTTTACACTTTGATGATCACGACATCGGGTCCACCCATGGTGTCGGGGTCTATTTGTTTTCATTCTGTGAATACATTAAAATTAGTTTGCGGTCAAAAACATAGCTCTACGTTCAGTCTGTGTAAAAGTTGTTGTTACATTTCATTTGGAAAAGACAAAATTTTAAAATACCGAGCCTTTTAAAATAAGCATCAGGTCAGCATTAAAGATATAAAAACAATACTAGCAATAAAACAGTTAAAATTTAAAGTGTATATTTAAGGGAAAACGTTTCATAACAACAATATTTTTTCAATTACACGAACATTTTTAATGGGGCTTCGTCAACATCAAGGTCATTAGAACCCTTGATTATGCGTTCAACCTGAATTGGATGATACTAAGACCTTCAATTCTATATGTAAATGTTTAGACGAAATTTTAGTTATATTTATGCATTAATTTTATTTCACGGCACCTTATACAGATATTTTCTACACAAATTTATACATGACTGTTTTCCCCAATTGAAATTTAAAAACCTTAAACGACAAGAAATTAACAAAAAGAAACATAACATCTGAAGGAAGCAAGAGAAGACAACAACTATTCTTCGATTAATGACTGTCAATTTTGTGTCGAGACGAATGATTTAATTCACGTAAATAAGACCTGCGTTTGGGGTCATTACTAAGTTCCAAATTTCAAGATATTTTTCATCATATAAGTCTACGTTAAAGAAATGAAAATAATTTTTAAAACAGTTAATTGTTTGTAAAAATCATTAATCCACCTAAAATTTCAATGGATTGTAGGTTTTACATTATTCTTTTCCAAACGTGTTACGGGAAAACCAAGCCACAGAACATGGAAAGTGGGTGACAATTCTCTTCCCAGAACAATCCATCGCCAAGGAGCTGTTTGGAATGCAATTCTAATTTTCCACGCTTTCGGAAGAAGCTAAATTTGTAAGCGCTCCGTCATTCACGCGGGTTACGTCAAAGGTCCGACGGAATGTCAGCGGTCGCGATGTTTCACTCAGAACCTTCGGCGCGTGTGATAAAACGTCCGCCGCGAGGAGGACGTGATTAGCAAATGTGGTAAGATGAAATCATAGAACGTCTCCGGAAGGTGGTGGCCACTCTTCACACGCCCCAAGCGGAATTTTGAGGCGCGACTCAGAGCTAAAAAAAGGAATCTGGACGAGGAAGGATATTAACGATTTCTTCTTCCTACGTTGTACAGGTGCCTTAAAGAATCATCACTGTTCGGGTAGAAATTATGGTTTAGGAAATATTTTATTTATCCAGCAAACTTCCGCCATGGAATGCCTTATAAGACAGTGTTGAAGAAATTTATAATGGAAAACGTAGTGTATATTCGTCGAATAAAAATGTCAAGGTTCCGTGTGAATAATACTTCTCGCGGAGCTCTAATTTTTTTTTTTGTGGGGATTTAGGGCTCGTCAACGGCAAGGTCGTTAGGGCCCTTGGAGCTATAATACGTAGGTGATGATATACTGGTACACACATTTAATTTTTTTGTTTAATACCATGATAAAAATTAACAATTAAAATATTTTTCTATAAAATAAATACATTCGAATAATTATCAAATGAGATAATTTTAGAACATAATTACACATTTATTATCTTTAGTTCAAAACCTACTCACTTTCTCTCTCTCATTTTTCTCCATCTAGATCCTTTTGAATCCAGGATCTTCCCATTTCCTTTCGAGCGTCGTCATTTTATCTCGTGGGTGGTCTCCCAACGCTTCTCTGAGTTTGACGTGATCTCCATTTCATAAGTTTTGATACCCAGCGTTCGAAATGATTTCGTGCTAGGAATCCGGTCCCGCGTCTATTTCAGCTGCTTTATTTCGTGAATTTCTCTCATGGAAAACTGTAATCCCTAGAAAGCGTGTCCCTAGGAGACGGATTGATAAATGCTTCCTAGATATGGGAGGTATGTGGTAATTTGAAATACCACCCGCGGACCAACAGGTGTTGCAGCTTCTGAGTTAGGTCGGGCAGCTGCACACTGTTTGTTCCCACGGCGCCAACCTACTCGACAAGCGCGGCGTTAAACTAGTTATTACGGCATTGCCCAGAATATAATAGTCAAAAGAGGAACCATTCCACCCTATGAATGGGTATTAAATAGTTCAAATGTAGTATTATTCTTTATCACATCTTAGGCAGCAACATATTTCACTGAATACTCTTCAATGAAAATTAAAAATTAAAAGAAAAAAAATTGAAAACCCTGTCATTCAATTCAGTTGTCAGTATACGATGTTGTGTACTCTCTTTCTTTATTCATACATTTCAAAACTTTACTGCGAAAAAATATAAATAAGTTATAACTTTCAGTTTTAATTCCATTATAAAAACACGAAATGCAAAGAGAATTTGTTTTGAGTAGTTGATATTAATATTTTTTAAATAGTTTTGTGAAGTTTGATGTAATGTACGGTTTCTTAAGGTAACAACATTACTTGCATTTAAACCGGACACGTGCTGATACTCCCTGAGGTCAACGAGCAAATTGCTGAAGAATGCGGAAATAACAGCAATTTACAAGATTTTCCCGTAAAACCAGTGAAGAGGGAAGCACACTTGTCAATATATTTCGTACGAGTCTCATTCTACTCAGTTGAAATCACTTTCGCTTTCCGGAGATAATTGAGGGAAAAAGGGCAATATTGATATCATGTAAACGAAAATGTTTCTTTCGTGGTTTCAATTATAATTCATAAAAGCATCTCTTATGACATCATATAGGGGAGCCATATAATAAAACCTTTTATGACTAGAGGTAATCATAAATTTCATCGAGTTCGATTTTAATAAATATATTAGAGACTATATACCATGCTAATGGGACATTGTTGGAGATTATTATGTTCGGAGGTGCGAAATCATACTAGTGGCTTTTAAATAAGAGATTGAGCTGAATTAGTTACTTCTTTTTTTTCGTCATGAAAGAACGAATTTTATCAGAAATAAAATTGTCGTATTTTTTGTTGGGGAGGGGGTTTCTATTTTTTAGATCCATCTATAATGCACATACTATCATACTAGTGGTGCTTCCTCCTAACACTTAAACGATTGAGTGAATGTTAGATGTACCAGACCACATAGAGAAAATTTGTGAAAATGTTACGTTCTCGACTTCTTATTAACTTAACTACAGTCTTACGTCACATATGACTAAGAGAGAGTTTTGTAATTTTTGACCTAATCCCGAGAAATAGTTGTGAAAGAAAATTTATATTTTTCGAAATGTTTTAGAATACAAGTCACACTAAATATATAATATTGTAGAATAAAATTTTTTTTCTGACGACAACACATGAAACATTAAAACATGAAGATGGGAGTGAAAATATGGAGGCTAGAGACATGGAGTTGAAAACCGGGTGGATTCCTCCACATAAGTACATTACGATAGTGATTTTACTTTTAAATACAAAACAAAAACGATATTTGCTTCATGATAAAACGATTTTTTTGCTGAGTTAATTGAGAAATGTTAGGTATAATGCAGTTTCAGAAGAATTTATACAACTATTTTACTCGCATAAAATACTTAATAATTATAATTATTCTTATCTATGAAATTAGAGTGACAAACTTTTCCTACTTGAAAATAATGGTACTAGTCTAATGTACTTTATTTGAATTTTACGAGTTCATTGACGAATTAATACCTAATGCGACTTTGTTACAGACATTTCACAAAAACATTTTCGTTAAGTTTGCAAGTCTGAAACTGCAGGTTAAATTCTGAAAAGGAAAAGAAAAAAATATTTTATTTGTTGTGCCTCAGTTGCAAGTAATACACCCATAATTGCGGTCCAAGACCAGGCACTGTGCACGCGGTACTATGATAAAGTAATTCTGAAGATCATACAAGACAGAAACAATAGAACATGTAGTCTCTTGCTGTCCAATTTTGGCTAAAAGTGAGTACCTCCAAAGACACAATAACGTTTGCTCCTATGTGCATTGGCACATATGTAAGTCCAAAGGTGTACCAGACATGAAAAAAATGGTATGAACGCATTGCCCAACCAGTTGTGTCGAAGGGAGAAATTACATTACTTTATGACCAGCAAGTTCGTACAGATAGAACGGTTAATGCAAACAAACTGGATGTCATCATCAGATATCTCAGGGAAAGAACATGTAAAATTATTGACGTTAGTATAACATGTGACGAAAATCTTGTCTCAAAAGTGACTGAGAAAAAGCTGAAATATAAGAACTTGGCTATAGATGAGTCGAATGTGGGGAGTTAAGACAGTAGTTATCTCCATCATCGTAGGTGGGCAGGGTTCTGTCTTGGGGGGGAGGTGGAAAAATAACTTGAAAAACTCCCACGTAAGATTAAAGATTGGGAACAACAAGAAATTGCCCTGCGAGGTACAGCAAATATCCTGTGCAAAGTGTTGTAGAGCTCAACAATGGAGGATTTGTTCCTGAGGAAGCTGATTGCAACCTTGAACAATGTTGTGCTCCCCAAAGAATGACAACTATCTTTGATAAAAAAGAAATAACAATAATAGTTTATCCCTTCAATATACAATTTTATAAAGGTTAAAATACCCGAATTAATAACAACCAATATCATGTATGACGGTGGTTATGTTGAAATTTTTTTCCAGTCCATTCAGTCTTCCTTTTCAAAACCACAAATGAATTGAGCGACCACAGCAACGCATGCTTATCAGCTACGATAGAATTGTCACTGAACATTGGCACTCTTATCAGTTATGGACATAGTTTACGTAATATGGTACTATTGTTAATATTACCTTAAAATGCTAACAAGAAAGTATAAGTCGTTCAAATCATTGAGCCAATTATTAATTTTTCATACAAATATTTTTTAATTTGGACTTGGTTTTATATTAATAGGCAACAGATTAAAATATTTTGGACCAAGATGAGCAAATGTATTAGCAAAGAATTAAAACGTAAATCGTGTAAGATGAGTATAAAGAAGCGCCTATATTACGCTCAATATAAAATTTATACTATTGCTTGAATACAGATTATCGTACCATTACGAAGTTTGTTTTATCTTTTAGAAAAAATTGGACACTTTAAAAAATTAAAAATACAATTCTCACAAAAAATGTCACTGAATTATTTATTTTCAATTCGGTTATGATTTTTTAAAATTTAAGGCTATATTAATATTTTAAATTTGCGTCAAAAAGATTTGAAAAAACACTTTAAAAATTATATTTTTGAACATTTTCCTTTTTAATTGCAACAAAAACCGCGGATAATTTTGTCTAAAATATCAAAAAGTAAATGAAATACACAAAAGGGTGTTTTTTATAGACTAGACCATCTTATTATATATTAGTGGAAACTACAAAATCAGCACGGAAAATATACAATTTGCTGAAATTGATTGTTAGCATACGTATTATAACATGACATTATTGATATTACCATCAACGTATCATTCAACAAATAGTGTAACTTAAATATAAGTAATAATCATCATAAACCAACACACATAAGAAAGTAAAGTAATTCATAATGGAATTTAGTGCACCGATTGAAAACCTATTAAATGTTGAAAAGCCTTCAATTCAATACATTCTTTCTGATTTAAAAAAATCTTTAAAGTTGGATGTACTTCAGCACGTGATGTAAAGCATTATTTCTAGCCATCATCAACATCACAATTCAGAATTAATAAAAAAACATTTAGTATTCCTCTGATTGACCTATATTATTAGCTCGTTTAGTGATCTTGGGGCTTGTCTGCATTAATTTCCATGATAATCTCACCAGAGAAACCAATTACTTCATTCTCTCGTGTAATCATGTTCTTTTCAGTTACGTAGATTTTTAGCTGTATTATTATCCGAGGTGACGTCAACAGGCATGAATGGCGAGTCTGCTATCATGACGCATATCTTCGTAGGCGAGGCGCGGAATAAATGAACGATCAAATCACTTCAACACACCTGATTCAGAAGATGACGCAGTGCCCAACGCGGAGTATTAGCATACAAAGCAGCTCAACAAAACAACCAAACAGCGCGTAGTAGTACTGGAGATGTAACCTACAAATAGCGCAGCCTTCTACGTAGTATACTGATCGCATTATAATTTTCGCATTTAAAATAAGGGGCAAAAATATCCTTAACGGTTTATAAACATAATTAATATAACGTACAAATTTAAATTCTTGGATTTTTATGTTCTTGCTGAGCAAAATATTTATTCTCGTTTTAAATTTCCCCGATGGAAAATCACACCAAAGATGTTTACAACAAACAGTGTGATGAATAAAAAAGCTCATCGCTGGGCAAGTTATAAGATTTTAAATATACACGGCATTAGTGAGAAATTACTGAAAAAGAAAGGAACGTCTTTCAATTAATTTTGATGGTAATATTTGGTTGGCACCAAATATTCCCAACAATCTCTCGGTTAACGAGTTATTTTCAACAATACTTGATCTACTTTGTGGAAGAGATATTATTTTTTCCAGGAATATAGATGATAAAATATAAGAAACATGATTGTGCATCTGATGTGGAAAACGAGAAAATATTTATGAAAGACCTCTGCGAATTAAGAGAATTTGTATTTAGATTGGGTGAATAAATATCTTGACATGAAATGAGTTAAGTTGGAGAAAAATGTATCAAATAATGCAAAGAGTGTCATAAAATTGATAGTAGGTCAACTGTGGATAAAATCGAGTTTCTAAGAAGGTACACAGTGCACATATTAAGACGAAGTTTTCTTGTGTTGATAAGTGTCAATTAGATATATCCCGATGTACAATATACCACAACGATCACATGTTCCATCCAAGTAAAAGTAGGGTTTATATATCCAAGTATAAGTAGGGTTTATATATCCAAGTATAAGTAGGGTTTATATATCCAAGTATAAGTAGGGTTTATCTATCCAAGTATAAGTAGGGTTTATCTATCCAAGTATAAGTAGGGTTTATATATCCAAGTATAAGTAGGGAAAATGTCGGAACAAATATTAAAGGAAGGGTGCGTAATACGACAAGAATAATATGAGTTTCCATTTTTTGAAAGAGTGAAACAAGAATATCGTTTAAGTGACCGTAAGTGACAAGTAAATTAATTTTAAAACTGAAATTTTTATAACTCTCATTATATCAGTAAAATGTTTTTCAACCGTTTACATATTTAATGCCCAACAAAATTTCCTCTGTAAAATTTTTGATAATGAATATTTTACAGAAAGCTTTCTATAATTGTTAAAATGCTTAAGTAACTCCATCAATTTTCCATTCTCTTTCCGAAATATGAGGAAAGTAAGTTCCTTTCAATGTCATCGTGGAAACAAAACCAAATGCATTCATCCACTCTTAGAATATCATTCATTTTCGAATAACTAAAAAAGTAACTTCTGCCTAACCCAGCTCCAGTCCGCGGATATGTAAAAAAAGTTTGAGTTGTATCATTGTAATATTTTTCCAATATTTAAATCAAAATTCCATTAATGTGTGTTTAGAACTGAGGATATGAAGAGAAGTAATGTAGTGCAATAGAAAAATATATGAATGTACAATTCCTGAATTTATTTCCTGAGCATCACAAAAGATCTACGAAAACTTCATTAGCAAAAAGGACTACTTACTTCATTAGCTTACTTACATTAAGTACTTTTTTGTGTTTTTTTTCACCCAACACTGCTGAATATTTTTGTAATTGCTTTGAGAAAAAAAATATCCCGGTTGCAGTCCGAAACAATACAAGTATTTACACTAAAATGCAAACTACAATTTCAAAACAGAATACAATATAGAAGCAAATAAAAATATAAACAATTTTCAAATACTATTATCATGGAGGTACCTACATAATACTCTATCGTACAACATTCTTTTTTTATTTTGAAAACTACGTCGATTTCTAACTGCATAGGCAAAGTCTCTAGCACTATTGCAGGCAATTCTTCCAATGACGTACCAATTGCAGGCAATTTTATTTCAAATGGCGATGTGATTCTTAGTGAACTGTACGGTCTGCTCCGTGAGTTTGGGATGTTAGTCTGCGGAGGAAAGTTGTTTCTGCCTCCGGGTCCCGTGCACAATTTTCAAGGTTAAGCACACGCACGGAAGGTAGACGTATGTGTGAGGAGAGCGTACACCCTCCTCCTCCGCGCAGGCAGCGTCCTAGTCGCCACAGTTACATCACATGGCATTCTTTTCCGCTTGAAACAGAGTCTAGTGAATGAAAAAAATAACTGATTACTAGAAAAGGTTGTGTAATGTATCATAAAACTAATGAACATTCGGAGTATTTTCATGAATATATTCGTTCCACTTTATTTTATCAACGGATCGAAATATCCTATACTAAAAATAAAATACTTCAGCGTTGTCTTTCAGAAACAATGCCACTTACTTACTAAGTACCCCAAGGTTTAATTCTCGGCCATATACTCTTTTAATTGTATGTGAACGACATGACATCCTCCACATCAGATTGCAAAATGGTCCTTTTTGCTGATGACACTAATTTACTATGTAAACACGCCAACGCTCAAAAATGTTTTATCTAATCTTTCGACTTGGTTCCATGCAAATCGTCTCATTGTAAACACTGACAAAACAGTGTCTATGTCATTTCACAATAGTAATACAAAATCTTTACCCCACGTTTCTCTTTCTTTAAACGGAACACTATTAAAAAGTGTTACGAATACAAAATTCTTAGGTCTTCATATTCAAGACAACCTGAAATGGAATTGTCACGTTGACAATCTTAATTCTCATTTAAGCAAATTGTGTTACGCATTACGTATCTTAGTTAACGTAGTTAGTCCACGTATTTCCGGTTGCGTATATTTTGCAAACGTTTACTCCCATTTACGTTACGACATTATCTTCTGGGGAAATTCCGATCAGAGCATTCAAATTTTCGGAATTCAGAAGAGGATAGTTCGGATAATTTGTAAATCTCACCCCCGACTATTGTAAACCTTTATTCAAGGAATTAAATATCTTAACACTTCCCTGCATTTATATTTATGAAACGGTCGTGTTTGTTAAGACCGAATTACTGAAGTGCCACCCTTGCTTCATACGAAACAGTCTCGTTCACGAACACAATACTCCCAATAGTAATAATATTCATTGCCCTAGAGTGTCAACCACTCTTTGCCAAAAAGGACCGTATCATTCGGGTATCGTTCTATATAATTCCCTGCCCATGAATATAAAAGATATTATGAAATTGAACTACCTCCTGCTCCAGTGCTACTACAATATAAAAGAATTTATTGATTTTAATAAAAGTCCGTCTTGTACTTTATCACGCCATTGCTATAGTACTTTTAAAATAACTTACGAGAATTTCAAAACTATTTTCTTGCATAATTGTGTTGTCTTATGGCTCACATTAATTTAGTTTTACGAGTACTGAACTTTGGCACGGGTATGTGATTTAATTCTGTAGCCCTATCCTGGCCCTGGTTTTGCTCCAGTTTTCCTTTTTTCTCATACAGGTTCTTTGGACTTTGTCTAAGGGTGTGTTTATTGTAATAATAAATCGTGAATTTAGTGTTATTTCAATTCTTATGATTTTTAAACACTATACTTAGAATAATCTATAGTTCGATAATAATTTGTACATGTACATTCTTTGCGTTAAATTACAAACATATTGACATTCTATTAGTACTATAACTTTAGCTAACTTTTTATCTTATCTAGTAACTTTTGTTGAAATTTTTGAATCCGCCTCTGTCTTAGGGTCCTTGATCGGAGTTGATGGGATGGTCCCTTGCTTACTTCCGGAGAGTAAATTAGTTTATTGTCCTCCACGTGATCATATGCAATTTGTACTGCTTTTTTGACAATAAAATTATTTACTTATTTATTTTTATGTTCTTTGTGTGACTGGGGGTCACGATTGAATATCTTTTTAATAGGCACAAGTAAGAGTCATAAATGTCTTACGAACCGTATTATTACATATTCAGTAGCTCCAGCAAAGAACCGAGTTACATTTAAATAAACAATAGATCTCCAATTATCCGGATCAGTCAGGACAGGACCAGGTACGGACAGTTCAATATCTGAATAATTGGATTTGTTTAAAAAGGGATTTTGTAAAGGCAAAATGACTGAAATATATTATATTGTTGAGGAAAATACAGAAACTAACCCACATTTAAAAAACAAATTTAATAATAATAATAATAATAGTAGTAGTTACAGTTAGCAGTAATTAAAATTACAATAGTACTGCAGCAAAATTTTTGCTGCAGTAAAAATTACAATAGTTTCGTGTACAGTAATTAAAAATAAAAAAATTCTCCCATCAATCCGGATAATTGTCGGTCCGAATGACTGAAGTTCGGATAACTGGAGTTCTACTGTACTTGCAAGTTTAATGTTGAGTAGAAATCTTACTTATGAAATTACAGATAAATCTAATCACCAGAAGAAAATTGATGCTATTGGCCCGTGTACATGATAGCTATAATTGTTAGAAAAGTAAACCTTCCATGTCTTACGGTGTATAAATTGCGAGATGATTCTGAGCCCTAGATCAAACAACATATCGGCGCACTAATCCTGAAGGAAATGAGGAGTTATATTTGTTACTTGTTAGTAGGGAAATGCGTTCGACGATATTCCCGATTTCAATATCTCGAAATTACATCTCAGAAACATAACGATATCAATAGCAGTAGTGTAGAAATGAACACTAATAACAAAAAAGTGACCTTACAGGCAAACTACCCTTCTAAATCTTACGGAACGTACATAAGTAAAACGTAGCACAAATGTCGATCGGGATTAATTGTTACTGTTATGGATCTTATTTTCAAGTCCCTCAAAGTGTACCTTAAATAAAATTGTATTACTCGCCGTTCCCGAGTAGCGTAAAATCCCATTAACGAAAATTCATACTTATATTAGATATTTTCAACGTAAATGACATTTTACGGACAGTGCTTTCATCCAATGTACGCAGATGTATTACTTTTCAAAAATAAATTTTGAAAGTCACCTAGTAACTATGAACTCTAAGTCATTTTTTACCAAAAGCGTTTAAAGATAAAAGGTGCTATGCCCTATTTTCGAATCATATAATGAAATTGAGTTTTTGCATTGCTGCATTATTAAACAGCATTTTTTTTCCACATAATCAATTACATTAGGCACTATTGACAGACCACTTTCGATCGAGAGTGGTTGAGGTCATCAAATAACATTGTTTTATATGAGAACCAATTCCACTACGACCACTAGTGAGTGATGTTAGCTGGGCTCCGACACTGCTCGGTAACTTCAAGGTTCCCGCGTAGACAATATTTGATGACTTCGGCTACTCTCTGTCACAAATGGTCGGCAACAAATGGCCGGTCATAAGTGACTTAGGTATTAGGTAATAGAACAATAATAGGGCCCTTCTGTGATTTGACTTATTTGAAGCAAAAATTTGACTTACAAAATTTCGCCTTGCGCTTAGAGACCTGAAACCTTCAATTTCATGGTCTATATTCGTGATTGGGGTTGAAGATGATTTCGAAAGGGAGGGGCTATCTGCGCAGCTCTGAACGCTAGGGTTAAAGATCTTACGACTGTAGCTCAAATATATTATAACTAAAGAAAACAATAAAATTATGTCACGTTGAGATGAACCACTATTATTTTTACTGTTAGTACACTGTTAAGTGGAAAGTGACCTCAAGGATACGAACCTTATTGGGGTATAGCTAATTTAAAAGAAACTCTTTTATTTGCAGTGGAATAAATTACCCTTTGATTCATCCATGAAAAGTCAAAATAAAGAATTTAATTATATTGAACACTAACACATCGTATTATTAAGTAGCCTGCAACTTGAATTATGCATTAGAAGAACATATTAAACACCGCGAGAATCTCAACATCCGAATGCAAACATACAATGCAAATTTTTCCATAGCATGCAAATATTTGTGTTCTTATGTTTGTCATGAGAAAACATGATTAGAATACCTGCGAATATTACTTATTGGAAACATTTTACCATTTTCTAGGAATTTAACAAATCGATAATTTTTCATTGATTTCTTATTCTCACCCACTACAATTAATAAAAATACTCTTGCGTTTAGGCCGAACTTAATTGAACTACTTGAAAAACTTTTGGCATATACGAAAGAAACTAAGAACCTTTCCATTTTTGACCTTCATAATTTGAAAATGAAATAAAAAAGTAGTTTCTACACATATAAGTTTAAAATTAATAGCGCACATTACCATGTTGAACGTGATAATTGTCAATTTTATATCTCTCCTTGAGAGAAGTAAGAAATGATGTTTGTTAATTCTGATGGCAATCAAGGGACACTTTTACCAATACGAAATAACTGTTTTTTATTGACCAATAACTCACTATTCATTTATTCTACGTCTACTAGCAAACAAAATAAGAGATCCATTAAATGTGGAACTGTTGTACTACTTGTAGAGGCTTTCAACAAATTTGCAATTAATACTGCTAGTGCTGGATACTTTCATTTCGCGACATTACACATAAATTCATATTAAATCAGCTTCTATTTATAAATGTATAAAAATGAAGTTTTATTGTTATTTCGATGAAAGCTTTCCGAAGGGATCAATATTTGCCGTTTTTCGAGTATCCACTAACGTGAAAAACATCGTTTATAACTTTGCATAATAAGAGTTTTCGGGTATCATAAAACTTTTCATTGACACTGAGCATTAACAAGGCAGTTCCCTTCCAAATGTTTAGGTTTGGTTTCAATCTTCAAGACAAGTCTCTAAAATTATAAACTTTCAAAGAACTAGTTAAAATGAAAAACCACCTTCGAGTTTTCTTTTACCAATAAGTAAAATTATCCAGCTAAGATAAAAATTTTAAATTCTAAATGGCGAACGCAAAATGATGTAAGCTACATTTTAGTGTATCTAGTTTTCGTGAGCGTTTTCTGGGTCACTTTCTACACAGCTAGAATATGTATAATTCATAATCCGATAGTAAATCAATAATTTTAGTAAAGTAATATCGCTACCTTTCTCATCAAAAGCTAGGGATGAAGGACGTTGTAACGTCGGCGCCAGGACATGCCATCAATTTGTGAAATATTAATATTTCTTTGTATTTTCCAAGCCGGATGCTTTTAAGAATCTTACAATAAGTGACCGGTCAGCGCTAAGACGGACGTACGACGAGATTGGGATTCTCCCTAAACCTTTTCCGTGTGGAGGTATTGTTTGAACGAACACCTTTCACTTTTGAGGAAAGTAGGTACAAGTGTATTCGAAGAATGCAGCCGGAGACGTTGACCCACTGGAATTTAGGTGTACCTAAAGAAAAGACGAATTCTACGAAGAAATGAATGAAGTACATGCCGAATATAGAACAACGAAAAGGGTGTTTGCGAAGCGCCTAGGTGACGCTCATGGCGGTTCGTCCTCTATGGCGCAGCCTCTGCATTCCTAGAAGTCAAAGGGGTGACACAAAAAGAGTGTTTGCACGGTGGTGGCGAAGGCGTGGTTATTTGCTGATCATGTGACGTCTGGTACAGTATATATTGGGAGGAGTGAAGCTCCTCAGAGATTCTTTACGAGGGAATGTGGAGATCCGTCAGTCTGACATGTGACTGAGATAAAGACTAGGTCGCGGAGGCCAGATATTCGTTAGGCTGCTGCGGTAGCCTTAATGAACTCATTACTAGGTGCGAGGGTCGTAACTAGTATCAGTTAGTTGTTGGGGAAAACAACTTATATTTTCGAAGGATCAGATAACTTGAGGGTTTTTACAATTTAGTTGTCTTCAACTATATTTAACCAAGTGTAAACAATGCTCTCTGACAGCATTATTTGTGTAATAACAGATTATTAGATGTATTAATGATTTTGGGAGTTTGTCTCTGTTGTAAATTCAGATTTCTAGTTAATTTGTAATAAATCATTATTTATTGTTATTACACGTGTGTTTGGTTGCTCGGAAAACCGAGCTGGTGGCAGCGACAAAAACTACCATAGGGATTTTGGTATTTATGTGGATCCCGCGTCTACCAAAGAAAAAATAACATCCCATCAGGGTTTGAGGTGTGATCTTACAGACGTATGCGCATATCCAGCGGTCAAGCTGAACAGTTTGATGAAGACAATATACTGTTCGGGTTGGGTAGCCGCTAAATTACGGAAGATCGAAGAATTTCCTGAGTACAATTCGGTGAGGTTCATTTGGTTCATAGTTTCAGAAAATTATCAATTCTACAGCGTTACATGCAAATATTGTTGTTTGTGGATCAAGTATTTTCTAGCCCACAAATATTTAATAAGTGCAAGTGTCGTCAACCGTGGAGTGCAAGTCTGTTCACACCAGGGCGTGTATTCCATCAATTTACGGCTACTTAACCGTTGTAATATACTGGTGCCATATATTTCTGAAGTAGACCGAACTTGGTTTCCCTAGAGGATTTCATTGGGTAAGAGAGTGCGCCATAGAATATTTGACAGATTTCTGACGTATTTTTCATCGATGAGCGCAGTTCGTAGCGACAAATAAAAAACGCTTTTACGTGAAGAAAAACACTAATAATTTTTATTTTTATAATAAATGTTCATTGGACTTGTATGTGTATCTAGAACTCTTTATTATTTCCTCAAAGAAACACAGATTCTTAAAATGAATGTTATATAGTATACTTATCGCAATGATCCTCATCTCTTTTTGGGGAGTCGCCTATGGTTATATATCCTCAGCATGAGGTTGTGCCGCTGGTTCGTAGATGCAGGGTAGGCAGAGGTAGTGCACATTCCTCGGAGTTACAGAGGACAGTACCACCGCGACCACAGCAAGGAGTCCCTGGGTTCGAGACCCGGTCAGACGCCATTTTGACGGGGCTGTTGATGTTGCAACTACAGGATTGGTACTAAAAATAGAGTTAAACAATGGCAACTCCTTAATTCATGTTTCAACATAAATACCAAAGTAGAACCAAATATTTTGTTATAGATGAAGGTCGGTGTTTGACTTCAAGATTTCAATTTGACAAAATATAACCATGAGTATTAACTGCATTATCAAGTAAATACGCATTATGAATCTTCATTTTTTAAATTAAATAATTTTGTTAAATTTATTATTCATTTCATTTATACAATAAAAACCAAACTTACGGAATACTTTAATTAAGTCATTAACTTTACAATTCTATAAATTATAGACATTCTATCAGTTACCCAAAAGAATCAGAATTTTTATAGGCTCTTGGTCTGGTGATGGCAAAAGCATTATTTATAAATCCTGTCGAACACGGAGCGGGAATGGACCCATTTTTGCATTCCTCTCAGATCCCTTTCTATATCAATTAATTTGTGTACGTTCACACTATTATGACTAAGTTTTCATTTAAGTGCTGTACTGTTCTTTAGCAGTCGCCACTCGGATGATGGCATATTGCATCGGGTGCGCTGTAACCCTTGGAAAAACACGTGACAGTGTACAGCGAATAGCGTCATTTCTCTCTTGGGCGCTTCAATGAGCAGACGATTGAGTAATGTCTTAGACCTATTCTATCTACAGTTGCAGAATGCACGACACTTATTGTTTGCCGGTGCCTTAACATGTTTGAAATACAAGGGAAGAAGCAGGTTGTTTTACAATGAAACCAGGGACTAACGTTTCCGAGAAAACAATAATTTTAGGAGAGAATAGAAAGCGGGGTAGCCATTTCTGAAGGTATCCTAAGTGCTGGAGCTGACGAACGAGGCGCCGTAAAAACTGTTACTAGGATCCGAAATTTGACAACAAGGTAAAAGTGTCTCTGTCTTGCAGCTATATGTCATTAAATGGAGCCAAGACAATAGTGTGCAATTTTCACTTTCTTCTACTGGACGATTTACTTTGCAATTTCTTCCTCACTACTTTTTCACTCTAAGATCAACAAAATTTTCAGATCAACAATCTTGCTGAAACGGACGTAATGTGTACGATGCACGTTTTTTTATTCAAGGTTTTGCGTCACTCATAATGATCTTCACAGGTATACTAATCTAAAAATTATTTCGCCCCTGAGCGGGAGAGCGCGGGTTCATACCCTGCTCGGTCGAAGTAGGTCAGGTGCTCAGCTGAGGTTTCGCTCAACTATTCCAGACACATATCGGTTCAGTACCATAAGTTCCCAGCTACCCAACATCTCTTCATCCCAATTTCCTCACCCAACGTCACGGTTAGGTGGAAGAGCATGTCGCATGGCCTGATCCTCATCATAAAACATTAACTAACTAACTAAATAAATTTCATTTTTGAGGAACTAAAAATGAAACATGTAAATACTTAAATGGTTCGTTTGTAAATATTTTCGGGTCAAAACATCGTAAGACGATCAAAATATATAACCCTGAACGAGCTTCGGCATCGAAAACGTTGCGAATACCTTCCAGCTCGCATTTGTCACTAATGGGAGTTGTGAAGCATTGACGGGGAATTGTTCTTCAAAGAAGTAGGGGGTTATTTACAATTTGCGCCAGACACCCTCCTGTCCGTGCATCCTTGAAGCCATGTCAAATGACTCCATGAAATCCGGATGTCCAAGTCATATGCACAGACGTAGAAGCTCGTCTGCGGCCGATCTGATGCCCTTCATCTTTAGTATTTTCAATGGTAATGAGAACAAAGTATCGAAGACAATATTATGGGAAGAAAACCTTGTTGTAATCGAGTATGAATGTTAATGCATTTAATAACTTACACACTGTTTTCGTTTATAGAAGAGGAACGTTGCTACGAGTAAGTATTTCTTCCAAGTGGAAAAGATGCGTAATTACAATGGCCAGATGAAATCCTGGGAAATGAAACGTGGGTGTAAAGTGATGCAGTGCTTAAATGTGAAACTTTTAACATCCCTGAGATCAATGAGGAGGTAACGGACTGGATTCCCGACTCATCTGTCCGTAGCTATCATATTGTTACATTTTTACTGAGGGCAGTTGATGCAAATCAATGGAAAATTAATAAAATAAACATTTGTTTGCTAACACACTTTTTGGGTATTACGTGCGCAAGTTTCACGGTACTTTTAACCTATATTTACTTTTTAAAGTATTTGAACTTTTAGGGACTCGATGTGGCGTAATGGAATCAGATGATGTCACTGTGAGCTGCCCACAAATAGTGCTCGACTCCAGAGGCAAAAAAATAAACAATCTGTGTTTCTGCTCCAGCGTTTTATAGTCGAGTTATACTGTGAATAAAATCACGCGATTTAACAGTCATTTTTTCAATAATTTTCAGTCTTGTTCGTCAGTGGTTGCCTGTATAACGGGGTTATTTTATATATTATGGATAATATAGAACGGTTCAAACTATTATTTCGCATTTTCTCGGAAACGTTACAATTTATGTCTCTTGAAAAATAAGAATACTGCAAGTTTGCATCTGTGATTCACATACGCTATAATACGGGTTCTCTACGGTACAATTATTTTGTGAGAAGAATTAATAATGTTGAAGCAAAAAGCGACAACAACATGAGAGGTTTGACATTTTTTTAATTTTGGAGCGCCCTTTTTATGACGCCCCAATTTTGCAAGACCATCCATTGTTCTAGTTATTGAGGACACACTTTTTCAATTATCGCCCTCTGACAAACTCTACTAAGCATAACATTTTTACAAGACATACGAGAATACTCAAACGAGTGCATGAATGTATCTGGGTCATTCCAGCCATAATCAGCCTAAACTTTCCCCGACCCATTCAGGTTTTGCTAATAATATTTCTGGAGGTTTAGAATATTGTAAAAATTAGGAAAATAATATTTATTAACTTTTTATTAATCTGGTTTTGCTTAAATAATGATTTAGACGATTTTCCCTCAGCGTAAAGAGCACAGAACTGCGAGTTAAATAATCTGAAAAATTTCGAGCAAACACGCTTGGAAATTGAAATCTACTAATTGTAGACTCCTTATTTAATAGATTAAGTAACCTTCAGACACACAAAATGGCAACATACGTTTAGAATTTCAATAAAAATGTCAAAATGTAATTTTTTCGTTAAAAAATATTTCTCAAATAACCCATCTCAGAATTTAATGAAATTTTGGTAGCTGAAAGTAAGTCTAATGAACTCAATTCCACAAATTTTTGGCGTGGGAAATTCACAACTTTCAAAGTTACAGTAAATTAAAGTTAAAATTTTGATTTTCTCATCTTTGAATTCCTTGCTAACTCATTACAACTTGAAAACCAATAAATGAATTATAAAGAAACACTTTGATTTTTAAAACTTTTTTACACAAAAGATATAAGATGAGTCTAGTTTCAAGACTTCAATTTTTGTTTCAAAAAATCTTCTAGCTTAGAATTATTTTAAATTTTAGATCGTCCTTTTTCGTTTGGGAGCTAATCTACAATAAAAATAAAATATTCATTAAGTAAAATAAATATTCACATAATGACATATCCAGAATTATTCATACCTTGTTCCAATTTTTGATACTGGGAAGTGTGTACAATTCTCATTGTAACTTTCCATTATATTAAATCTGCTCCCGCCTTCGGATGTTGAGTGAATTTTCATGAGAGTAAATCCTTCATCATGAGGAATACAAGCGTGGAACCCTCTCATTCCTTTCACAGGAAAAACATAACGAAATCTTTTATCCATTTTGACTTGGTGTTTTGCAATTTCCTCTTTCGAAGCAAAGTTTACATTAATTCCTGTGACATTATTAATAGAATTTTTAGTTAACGTACATTTAGTTTTAAATATTCATTGAAATTCTACACCGTTATCAATATACCTAAAAATATTTCTCTCAATCTACGCGAACAACTATCTTGGAGTTTGAATTTGCTCTGAGCTGGGCAATTGCAAACTAACGCGAGCTGCTAAGAGCTTTACCGCACCTCCTGTACCATCACTCAGCCATTTTCCATGCGATATAGCGAAGAAATGCCTCTCTGCTGGTACACCAAAATCTTTCTAATGCAAACATAAATTCAGAATGTTGAATTTGTTTTTGCGTTGACTTGCTGCACCATTTGATAAGTAGTAGATTTTCTTCAGATTTCCAACTGTTTTTTTTCTTTCAAAAAATAAATTAATGAATGCTGGAAATAATTAACAGCAGTCGTGTTGTAGTTCGACTCGTCAGAGATAACAACAAAGTTGAATGGTTCGACGCGATTTGTTTCAGTCGTCTTGAAATAACAAACGAAAGGGTGAACCGTGACTTGTGACATGTTCCAGTGTATACCTTGGACACTATTTTGCAAAACGAAGCTATAGTTTTGAAAAACATCTGCAACTACAATAATTTCTTCCAGACCAATTTGATCTTTGGTGGTTCGAAAATATACAGATTGCTTCCGAGCAATATAATGGTGAGGTAAAAGAGCCTTCAATTTTTCAATCAAAAGCTCTGTAAAATTGTCTGCAGATGAGATAATGGTTTGGAGCGAGCATGTCTACTTCAACTCGTTGTTGATATGAAACTTCAATTCAGTTCATATCAGAGAAATTGTTTATCAAATCTTGCAGTTGAGTAATATCTGGACTGTTACTACAATTCCAAAAATGACAGCATTTTAAGCAGGAAAGGAACTCTTTAAAATCTGTTAACATTTTATTTTCAAATGTTATTGGTAATAACATTGCGCCTGTCAGCATCAATTTCAAACTTTCATGAATTGTACACACACATACTGTATGAGTTCCTGCAGCTCCAGATAATACACATTCTTTTGGCCGTAATTCAGCAAATTTTGAGAAAGATACTTTCATACCAGGGTACCTATAAGAAATAAAAGAATGTTATCTATTATACTATTGTGCTATGTACAAATATAAATAAATATTTATCCTTACCGCTCACGGAAAAGGTAATATATCTCAGATAAGTTTCCCAAAACTAATTTTGTTTGTTTGTGAACTCTCTTGCCGTCAACTCGAATACTAACAAAATCTTTCATTCCCGGCATTTCCCTGCAGATGTCAGGATCCCGATAAAAAATCAATATTTGATCGATTGTATTCTGAGGGACTGTATATCTTGGTTTTGCTTTTGCAGTACACAGAATACCTTCTTCCTTAACCAATTGTTTTGTTTTCAATGCAAGATGTTTTGTTGCTTCATATACTTCTTGAATTTTAAACGCACTTCAAGAGAAAGGAAGGACTGATAGAATGGTGAGTTTTTCGTTGTTTGAATTCGCTAATTAAAACTTGTCCTTTAATTGTGAAATTATTTTTTTCCCTGCTTCTTGTCAATTGAAATTATCACCTTCATCTACAAAAAGCAAAATCTGATTAATTTTAAAATTACATTAGGTATCATAATTTACGAAAATGTTATATTAATTTACCTTGACTTTCATTGTCAGTTGACTGTTCACAAAAGCTTGTCGAAAGCTTCGTTGTAAAATGATGTTATTTCCTTCGTTTTATTTTCTCTATATTTAGCGGAGTGCAATAATTTTCTGTGTATCTGATCAATATTGATAACGTTTAAAGATTCAGTGATTCGATCTATTAATAAAGCAGGTACTGTCAAATAAACAAATTCATGAGAATTATTTGACTCTGTAATATACGAGTATAATGTCGACGCTGCAGATGTTAATTCTTCAATCTCTGAATCATAACAGAGAGGTGGATTAGTAACAGGTTCAGAAGCAGGCTTAGAGACACAAGCGATTGTGACATTTAATTCACTCGCCTCGTCAGAAATGAAACAATCGTTAAGTTCTTTTCGGCACACGGTACAAATTTTATTTCCTTCCACATCATGGGGAATTGTGTGTGATACTTCCCCTCAGTATCTTCTGATATAGCCCTTGGTGATTTTTTTTATCGGATAAACATTTTTATCAAACGGATCGCAACTTTTAAATTATTTTCCCAAATAAAAACTTAAAAACCGATGTTCATGACTTAAACACACTGTTTTTAATTCTACAGTTGTTTCACTTCTACAACGAATTAAATAAAGATCTCTTTCAGAAAATGTATTCACATGTTTAAATTTGTTTTCAGCAGGACGCGTAGTATTGTGACCTCTCAGTAAACATGTTATCCTACGTAATTCCATGGTAACAGCAACACCAGTTGCAAGTACAACATGTGCAATACTTCACAATAACCTAAAGTCATATAGCTGACGTTCTCTTTTCTTCTATTGGTTCAACTGTTGCCAACCGTTGCTAACAGTTGCCGATCGTTGTAAATACTGGTAAATCAAAGTATTGTGAACGCAAGTCGTCAAGGTCGTGAGGTACGGAAGCGGTATGTCGGAGCATTTTTTGAAACAAAAATTGAAGACTTGAAACTAGATTCGTCTTATATCTTTTGTGTAACAAAGTTTTTTAAACATCAAAGTGTTTGTTTATAATTCATTTATTGGTTTTCAAGTCGTTATGAGTTAGCAATGAATTTAAAGATGTGAAAATCAAAACTTTAACTTTAATTTACTATAACTTTGAAAGTTGTACATTTCCCACGCCAAAAATTGGTGAAATTAGAGTTCATTAGACTTACTTTCAACTATCAAAATTTCATTAAATTCTGAGATGGGGTATTTGAGAAATAAGTTTTTAACAAAAAAATTATATTTTGACATTTTTGATGAAATTCTAAACGTATGTTGCCATTTTATGTGTCTGAAGGTTACTTTTTCTATTAAATGAAGTGTTTTCAATTAGTAGATTAAGTGGTTTTGAGTTTCCAAGCGGGTTTGATAGAAATTTTCCCGATTTTTCTACTCGCGGTTGTGCTCTTTACACTGAGGGTAAATCGACTATATAATTATTTAAGCAAAACCAGATTAATAAAAACCTAATAAAAATTATTTTCCTTACTTATACAATATTCTAAGCCCGCAGAAAAATTATTTGCAAAATCTGAAAGGGTCGGGGAAATTTTGGACCGATTATGGTTGGAATGGCCCATCTACATAATAGTCAACTCATTTTTCTGGTAAATTCAGCGAAATGAATGAGTAAGCATAAGCTGTATTGACGCGTTCTGAAGTAGACCTAATAATGCAAGAGATGAATATCACGTGTGTGGCTACAATTGCAATTATATAAAGCAACTTTTCTGTTGTACTTCCACTGTTTCATAAATCAGGGCAGGAAACGGAGATAGGTCACTTGATCCCACAGTCATTCTATTTTCGGATGAGTGGAAAACATTTTTCGGATAAAATTTAGATTGTATAATTTAGATTCATATAATCAAAGTTGTTTGGGTTCAGATGCCCTTTAACAGGAAGTTTAGGTCAAGGCAGAATTGCGAAACTAGTGACGACGTTGTTGACTGCAGTGCGTCGACGCTTTTCATTAGCACAGCAGGTGGAATCTGGCAGTTTACAATGCGCCGCAGTGTTTCGCTTGCTCCATTCATGCGAGAAGGCCAAGCGATGGCCGATTAATGTTTTCATTCATCCTACGATGTACGTCGCACATAATCACACACGCAAATTAACTGAGGACGAAGGTAGGGTGCTACAGCAACTTCGGTTTCAAAAATAACAACAAAAGAAGCATTCCACAGAATATCAACTAATCAGAGTAACATAAACTATTGCCAATCAATTTCACGAGAAAAAAACTACATTAGCCATCTTTCTAAACATATTGAAGGCATTCCATGAAGTATAAATATAAAAAGATTATTATCCCTATTCAGTTACAGGTTATAATAAGAAGCTACTTAAACAGAACAACCAGAATTTAAAACCAGAATAAACTCACCGGTCTCGTCTAACCTCCCCCTAGTCACCCTATATCTCCGACATACTTCAAATAGCCCAGGTGAATCGTGGAAATGGGCTCTCATCGTTACTGTCATCAAAAATTGCATGCACCATATTTTTATTTAAACAAAAAAATTGAAAAACTAGTTTTTCCAACATATTAGAAATATATCGGACGTACAGAAAAGTAAAGCACAGAAGAATTAGGCGCAATAAAAATCGGCCACTTTTTGTTATTGTCACAATTTTTCTTTTCTATCATAGTCCCCGAGACATTTCCGCAATAAAATCGCCACTTCATTCACTTTCGATTTCAAAATTACTTATGGCTTGGGATAAAAATATTCAATTACCTTAAAACCATAGAATCGAAAATTGCATTTTTCACAGATTATGCTGGTCTTTTTTCAACCCACTGGGATATTCTCAATGTACGTACTAAACAACACAGAAATAAATTAACACTTTCTCTCACAGACTGAGAATTGAGAATACAAGTGAATCTCAAACAAAAATCTTTTCTCTTCAAAAATGAATTCAACCTTCAAATATACATATTACAACACTCCATTACCATTGTCAAAGTCGCACGAATGAGTAAAATCTCTAGAAGAAATGTTAGATAGGAACATCCATTCCACTAAAAAATTTGACTGTTGCACAACAAATCAATAAGCAAGACAAATATCTTACGCACTCCCAGTGTGGCGAAATTAAATAATCACACACATCAATATCCTGTAAATGGTACGCAACACATTCCTAACGACAATAACATAGGTTCTTTGGCACACACACAATATACAATTGCATTCACAAACAGGTAATCATATTTTTGTATAACCTCTTATATTACCCAAGTACATAATCTTTCAAATTGGGAAATAAGGTTAAGTAACCACGTACGAAAAGGTTGCAATACCCCAAAGATATAAAAAATCCATAAACGAACAAAATCTGTCAACAAACTTCTGATCAACGTGAATTTCCATTTAAGACATGAAAATACGTACAAACAGATAATACAAATATGATTCGTTACATTGGTGTCTATTATACAAATATTGCTAATTCTTACCAAGTGAGGATTGTCAGAACAGTACTATTATATTTATGTGTAAACATTTCAAAACCTCAAAAGCCTTACGCCGCACGAACTCAAAATACATTTAATTTTAATCTTACGAACGAGAAATGACCGACATTCAAGATTAGAGAAATATTTAATGGTCTGATATTGTCGGAGTTCCAATATCGTATAGGTCATTATTTGGATATAATTAGTATTATAATTTGGAAACCTACATGATTTAAACAGCTATATCATCTCTGTGTATACTATCAATAATATCAAAGTAGTTTCAAAATGCAAAAGGGTACACCAATCAACTCAACCTGAACCTCCTCACCAAATTGAATTCAAATTATTCAGACATCAGTGGTCTGCTTTTTACACGTTTACCGACTTACATCTTCAGCTCAGGTATGTGTCTCTTTCCAATGATTAACGGTGCCAGTGACTGCTCTCTTTGTCCACTAGTCCCCAAAATGTTTTACAAGACCACAAAGAAATGGAAATGAAGTTGTAATCCCGTTCAATCTGTCGAGAATAGTTTCCTACGACGAGTTTTCATAGTATTCTAACAAAAAACAAACAAACATGGAATTTCTTATAACCGTCAATCAGACTAAGCGTGAATAAAAACTGAAGAAAAATCAATTAGATAATCTTGTTCGAATTTGTCCGAACTTTTACGTAATCAATATCCTGTAGCCTCACAAGTTTCGTTCCTGCAAACGGATTTAAAGTAGTCATGACATTACTCGCAAGCTACGAAATCTGTGACGAGAGCATCGACCTTCAAATACAGGGAAATCCTATTACGTTGGCTTGGAATGTAGTTCTCAAAACCAATCAGTATGCACAACCAACGCATCTTGAGGAAATCTTAGCCCCATTGAGAAAGTACACGTGGTGTATGTCTTGAAAGTGTTGTTAACGCTGATCATTCATTCTGGGGACCAGCTCGTGTATTGAAAGTAACGGTTAAAACAAATTCCTTTCCCCTTTTTCCTTCGAAGGCCTTCAGTCTGGTGCTATTTCTCTGGACAACTTTTGTGATACAACGCGAGTGACGTTTTAAGGAACAAAACGGAAGTCTGAAATGATGAAATATAAATGAAAGTATTCTTCAAGATAACCAGGAGAAATGACTCCACATTTTATACTGAGAAGGAACATAACAATTTCCAAATTTCAATAGTTCACAAATGAATAAGAGACAACTAAGTGTTCGTAAGCACCATAAAGCTATGAGACACAACTACTCCACCATTTACCATATACTGCAATCAAAGAGCATGGTTAATCAACCTGGTCAAAAGCAAATCTTAGCTCGAGTATTTGAGCGGGATTCGTAGGTCCTCTAAACGTGAGTTTGCTCTTGCACAACCCAGTTTTGTAAAGTAATGCCACCGTCAGAGAATGACGTTCGTGGTTTAAACGTTCGTCAAAAATAGCTCTCTCTGTAGAGGCACATGTTCAAGATATAGGTCTGGAGTGGAGTAAACAAACATAAGCATCTGCTTTTCTTGTCGGCTCTTTTGATGCTTGCGGAAGGTTACCGTTTCTCGTTGGCAGAGGTATTACGAAAATACGCGTTAAAGCATATGGTCAACTAGCGTTATGGAATTAAAGTACATACGGGCCTAAATGTTGTCATAAAATTATGAATACAAAGCACAGGAAAACTCGAAACTCAAAACTTTTTGCGGTTAATGAGGAACATAAAAAATTCTGGTCTCTCGTCTATTAGATTGATAAAATCATACTACATAGAACTATTTCACTCTTACACCATTTATAAAAAACCTCATTATTCTTTTTAAAAATACCATTGTAATGTCTGGTGATAAAATGTAAAACTATTTTACATGGTGAAATATCGTAAAGAAATTTCAAAACAAACTTCACAGTATACACTACATTATAGTATAAGATGGGGTCAGAGAGGCTCAATGATTAGTGCTAAGAAGACGGGGATGTTTCCTCGTACCTCAACGTCCAGACGATTCCCTGGCCTTCTCAGCCGGCAGTCAAATGAGGACCGGGTCTATCCTGGGGTCAAACCAGTTGAGACATTTCCTCCTCCTACAGCTGAAGGCGTTAATTGCTGAGCTCTCTACCTTCCATGAACCCCATGGGCACACCTCAAGATAATTTTTTTTCAATCGATAACAATCTCCACGGTTTTTATTCTCCACTCGTGCTCTTAGCATAATTTCTTCAAGAGTATTTTGTTCCTGAAAATATAATTCCATTTATTCGTTTTTCGTTTTTCCTTTGACAATTGAGAAAAATAGCAACATTATTCTTTATATCTATTACTACAAATCTGTTTAAACTTTCTCACCTTGTGTTAAGTATTATAAAATTATATTACTTTAAATGTTCCAGCAATTTTCGTTCATCTTTTTATTCTTCCCTCTGAAGCAACTTTTTCCGAAATATCGTCAAAACAAACTGTTTCATGTTTCTTACAATCGCAGCTCACTAGAAATCTTACTTATGGGGTCATATTTGATGTAATTCTTTCTTTTTTAAACAAATTTTTTAAATAAATTTAAATAAAATATCATGAGCCTTTCGTCCCTGAATAAAAGTGAGAACGGAGAATGTAGGGGTCGTGGGGTCGACGCAAATACTCGCTCCATACTTTGTGAACAACCAATCAGTTATGGTCAGCGCTGCGAGCCTAATACTCCTCATAATGAACAGCGTTCATCTGAGCAATCACTCCACCACTCATCAGGAAATTGTAACGTAATTAGCAAACTAGAATCTATAGAACTGGTTGAAATATAAACGTAGCGATTATTCTACAAGAACTCCATTTAAACACGTATTCCAATACAATGATGAACACGCAGTACCAAAAAACATTTTAAACTGAAGTTGTCAATAATAATAGAAAGTAAACATTAACTTTTCATTAGTTTATTATTGGTGACGTGAAATTATTTTCTGAGGTTATTAGTAATCTGGATGTACCGTCCACATGTACGGGATCCGAAAGATCTCAAAATAGTGTGCTGAAAGTGAATGTCACAAACAGTGGAAGTGTCATTTAAAATGTATGAACTCAAAATAATATTTGTGTTTTCGTGTGCTCAATGTTGCGATATGTTGATCAAAGGGGACTTGAATACTGTGCTATAATTTCTGATTGAATGAGACTTCATCGTGAAGCATAGACAGGAAAACTTCTTTTTTACGTGAAGCGTTGCTGACGAATATAAACTGATAATTTGGAATTTTGCATAGAGAAAACTAATTCCTGATTTGTGAAGCGAAGATGTATATGCCGGAAGAAACGATTTAAGATACAGTGTTAATTGTTTTATTTTCAAGTCACGTTGAATTTAAGTATGAAATAGAGTATCTATTGCAAAGCGAGGTCTGAGTGGAAAGTGTGAAAAGAACAATGTGCATTGGAAAATAATTAATTGGGTAAATCAGTGCTTAAAGCGGGTAACAGTGAGTCACGATTATTTGTCGGAAGTATTTAATCGGAGATAAAAGTTTGGATGAGGCAGGATCCATCTCATTGGGAGAGCAGAGATACAGCAGAGATACTCTGTCTGCTCAAGGTTTTGCGAGTCCCTGAGGAACACAATTGTTGAAGACATGGACCAGTAATACATTGCAGTAAAATGGATAAGCTGATATCGCTACAGGTAAATTATATAATATTGGCTCCTCTTCATTTTACGTGATTCTCTCGAAAAGAAACCAAATTTCAAAGACTGTTCTTTTGCTTTGCTTCTGTTTACCTTCATTTCAGGTACTGAAAGTTTATTAAAATCATTCGGTCAAAAACAGTCTAATACCAGTGAATAGGATAATGGGGTCATTCCACATCAAATCTACCAAAAGTCTAACCATTTACGATTTTGTGTTGATACCTCAGATTTTTATACTTTAATACTATTATTATACCCTCTACATGATCATCAAAACAGTAAATTTGAGGTTTTTGACTTTGGATTAAAGAAATTTTAACTTTAAAAATTTAAACAAAACGTCCTATTTTGATGGTGTATTGCACGTTTTGAACAGATGCAGATTACTATTTCCCAAGAAGATTTTACATTGGTTAATTCTCTTTAGCGTTAAATGGGCTTCCTTATCCATCGCATGGACCATAATTATAATTCGGAAGATTTGATTTTTTCGTTTCTTTTATGTGTTATTTCAATTAATGTTCTATTGTAGTTCAATCATAGAACTATTATCGTAATATCTATCGTTAATTGTTTTCAAATTTTATTGAATTGTGATGAAAAATGTTATATATAGAGTTTGTATTAAATTGAACAACATTAAAAAAAGGAGATGAGTACCCGTAATAATAATGTTGGAGGCAGGGTGTACGAGTTAATAAATAAAGGACCATAAGCAAATTTCAAGAAATTTTGAGCAATTCAAAACAGATATTTGTGAAATCCCCTTGAATTTTTTCAAGATAATTTTGTTTATTATACACAATTTCATTACTTTAATTAACACTTTTTCGATGGAATAACGATGGGTTCTTCAAGATAAAAGTAGTTTTAAATTCATCGCAAATACCAATTGAAGAAGATTCTTCTTCTGATATGTAGCTATACTGGTAATGCTGGTAATAACTGCGTATACACAATAAATAAGCATGGCATATTATTTTGACGATAAGTTTGATTTATTTTGAGGATATTCACCGATTCAATAAGAATTTAATAAGGTAAGATTTTGCAATACAGATTTGCAGTGATCAAAATCGGACGTGTTTTGCTTATTTGGAAGTCTTCAACTCGAAAGCCAACCACCAAACAAAATTAAAATTGTTTGTTTTAATATGAACGAGGTGGTACAACATATGTAACAAAAATTATAAAAATCTGAGTTGTCAAGACCCAGACCATTAATTGATTCGACTGAAATGACCAAATGGTAATAATTCATTTCTGATGATAATTTCAATTGACTAAGCATTTCAAAAGTAGATATAATCTCGGATGGAGTGTAGTGGGAACCGGAGGGAGCGAGGCTCCTATACAGCTTTGGTGTCTATATTTTTTATCCAAGTGATCCAATATAGGTAATTAGAGTTAATTCAGTCTTAACTCTCATCATTTTGCATTCACAATTATTGGAAGAATGCCGCACCGCAGCTTCAGATAAGAAGATTCATTACACGCTGTTGGTTGAGGTATTCATTACTAACTGCACCGAAATGAGAGCTCCACTCCTCCAAATTTGGCACTTCACCCGTGGATAGAATTTTAACAACAAATAAACAATAATCTTTTATTATTTTGATAATTTGCATGTTATCGTTTCCTGATAAATTAGTTTATTTTCCTCCACGTGGCCATACGCAGTTCGTACTGCTTTTTTGACAATACATTTTTATTTATTTATTTATTTATAATGATTCATACACACAATATAAAAAGCATTCTGTTTCGCAGGTAATGCAATTAGCACTTTTCTCTTATGTTTAACAATATAATAAGAAAATCTTATTTTAAATAATTATTCAACGAATGAGATTTATTGCTGAATAATTCATGATATTATAACTAATATCAAATAATTTAAAAGAATGTAAGTTGTATAACAAAAAATCAAGTCAAGTAATTAATAAAAATTACGAATTATTTAAAATGTTGAGTACTATTTGAAAAGTTTTGTATAGAACTTGTACGTTCGTTATGAGACTTTTCCTGTTCTCTAGCATTATGACTTAAATTTAGTTGGTTAGGTTTTCTGTCATGGGGTCATTCCATGTCAAGTCCTACGAGGCCCTACGAGACCTTTATATCTCCAATTTTTATAATTTTAGTACTCGTGACGTACCCTCTAGATGCATATCAAAATCGTAATTTCCAGATCATTTTAGTTTGGATTTTTAAATTATAGACTTGCAAAAATAAAACATCACCCGATTTTGACAGCACATCGCGAGTTCAGAGACTTAGATAGAAAACTATTTGTCACAGAGTTAAAATCGATGTTCTCTTGGGCATTAAATGAGTTTGTCTTTAAAATGAATTATAAGAATCAATAAGAATATGAGAATACAAGATGTAGTTCACATCAACAATTATAAGTTAATAATATCTAAATATGTGGAAGTAATTAGTTCTATTACTCTTATACTTTTGCTCCATCAAATTTTTAACTCTTCCGGAGTCGAAGTCAAATAGGTTGGGTATCTCTAAAACATTTTATACGGATCTTGCATTTACATAACAGGTTCTTTGTATTACACGGTGCCGCCCAGTAATCTTCTGATGAATGTTCTTGTTTAATGTAAATACAGGATTTTGCATTCGTTTGTTGAAAATGATGTAGTTGGAGATGGTATAAACTTTTAACTGTTCGTCTGAAGCACCACATAATATTGGAGAAAACATTTTTTTGGGGAGCAAATTACTTCAAAGATTCGACTTAACTAATTAGTGAGACCGTTAATAGTCTGATGACGTTTATAAAATATGATATGCATAGTATTTGATAAAAATGTGGTATTCTCACGGAAACAATTATAGTTGAAACAAATATAAAGATTAGTAAAGAAAGTCTTAGATTGTTCTCATCATTATATCCAATTTGCTCGTTGAAGATCATATTTTGAAGGAAGCCGTGTTAAAAGACAAATAATAAAATGCTGCATTTTACTTTTCCCCTGTTATAAATTTTCTTCCGAATATTTTCTATTTGTGCGATAAAATTTTAAGTATTTTGTCTATCACTCGTCTTACTTCTCAACGAAACACACCAGGTGTGCATCTACCTGTTGGTTAAAGAACTAAAAGTGTCAGTGGCCGATGAATGATTTCCTCTGGGTAAGTCATGTATAAAAATTTAACCTGTCAGTTTTAAGACCAATGAAAAGAGATAGGTTTCAGCCAGTTCCGGAGTGTAGAGGAAAATGCCTCTGTAAAGTTTGCATTTTTATAATCGATAAAGAAGGAGTAGTTGGTAATATTAACATCACACAATGACTTCACGCTATATGTGGTATATAACAAATCAATGCGCTTTAGGTTGCATTGTCTTTCACTTCTAAGAAGTGTTTCACTACTAATTGATAACAATGCGCTGATTGGATCGTGATAGATTTGACGAATGGTTTTGGGTTCTTTTACGGTACCATATTAAAAACCGAAAACGGCCAAAATATTAAAACCGTGATAGTAATCAAGAGCAAATAAAACGTTGGTTCTGAATGAATGTCAGTCTCTCACTAATCATACAGATCTTTCATTTCTATTTTCTGTACTTTCCTTCAATTTCCTCAAAGTTTTAGAGAGAAAGAAGAGCTATGACCATCAAAAGATGCATGATTTAGAAGTCCTATACAGTTCTCAAATAATATTATGAGGATTCAATAATATTTACAACTGGAAAAAAAGATGACACGTAAATTCAAAATTTTATAGAGACATCTTCAACATGACTTAATTCATTTCATTCCATTCTATTCCTTTTCCTTTTCTTATCTTCCGTGTACACTAAAAAAAGATACCAGAATCCCTCGCTTCCAGGTTTTACGATCCATTGTAATTGTACACAGAATATCCGTTTTGGACGTAAAAGATTAGATAATAAATGAAATGCCTGAAAAGTTTTAAGATACAAATTTATGACACAAAGGAAATGCGTTTTAGGTTAAGGTGTCTCGTTTTTAGAAGCATGACATGGGATTAGAATAAAAACTTATTTTGAAGATTGCAGTCTGTTGTGTCTCGTTTTAAATCTTAATGAGTGTTTTGATGTTGAATATTGATCAGTTATAAACAACTCCATTCATAAAATGTGAACATAATTATCCATTCTGTCGATGTTTGTGTTAAGCATCTACATTTTTCACCCATTTAGCGTCATCTGGACTGATAAAAGGATAAATGCAAATAGCAAATTCAAGTAATTCATAGTAAATAAAATTTGTGAGCAGAAATAGTGAAATGACAGTTTATTTTACAATAGAAAAAATAGTAGGCAGCAATCTGCGGTTCCCCAAGTGTGTGCTGCGGCACCCTGGGACGCCGTGCAGAGATATCAGAGGTGCCGCGAAGAGGCCTCCAATGTAATATATTGACTAGGAGCGTGAGGTAGGTGGGGATAGCCGAAACTATGCTTGCACTCGCAGTGAATTTCTAGAAAAACAGTCGGTGGACAATTTGTTGGTTTTTACACACGTAAATATGGGTTATTGGGTTAGTTCAGCTATTAACGGTGGAAATAAGAGAGAAAATAGACCAAATTCAATATGTTACTTAGAAACCAACCCACATATTCAATATCAAACAGCAAGAGAAATGGACTATTGGTGTGAGAAGATGAAAATAAGTAGAAAGGAGACACAACTTATCACTTCAATACAAAAATTTAGAGTTGATAGATTATTTCGTATTGGCTAAATTCGTATTCTTTACTATTTATGCAATCCGACAACACCAATTGACAATAATATCAAATTATAATATCTAATAATCCGTTTATGTATTCAAGGAATGAAATTTAGTGTGGTGAAATGTTACCAACCTTACAATCGAGTTATTAAGAGACGTTTCAATGTTGACATTCCGATCGTCTGATTATTGGGGCAGGTTCTCCCGTCGTCAGTTATCTCGCTAGTGGTCGTTGTGCATGACGTGTTCTAAGAAAGCTGTATAGATATTTTTCATAAAAATGAATATATTTTTGATAAACAAACGATAATGCAAGTACTAATACAGATCATGCATCGACGTGTGACGTGCGTGGTATGAATCGGAAATGCCGCAAATACGAAGACAGCTACTTGGATTTTGGCTTCACTTCAATAGAAGACAACGATGAAAAGAAACCTCGGTGTGTGAAAGTTCTCAAGTTCTATCATTCGAGAGCATGAATCCAAGTACATTGAAGCGGCACCTTTAAACAACGCATCCCAACATGGTCGATATACCACGTGAATATTTTAGCAGGAAAATAAAAGATTTGCACCAATAAAAGAATGTTTTCACTAAGCAAGCGTTAGTTCCAAAAAAATGTCTTGTTATCGTAATTCAAGATGTCATACAGAGTAGCGCAGTGCAAAAAGGCCCATACTATTGCTGAGGAATCAATTCTACCGGCTGCTGTGGACATGGCTAATATAATGATAGGAGAAAATGCGGGGAAACTTAAGGCGAATATTCCTTTGTCGAACAACACCATTAACCGAAGAATCCAGCACATGGCTCAGGATGTCAACGATCAATTGATAGAAAAAACGAAAGGAAATGTATTTGGATTGCAACTGGATGAGAGACTGCAATAAGGATGCACATCTCATCAGTTATGTACGATTCATTGATGGTTGTACTATCGCTGAAGACCTGTTATGTAAAAGCAGTACTGGAAGTGCAAGGGCTGAAGATATGTTCGATATCCTTGACAGAAATCATTAATGCCAGAAAATGATTTGGATTGGACAAAGTGCATCGGTGTGTGCACTGATGGTGGCCGATCAATGTCTGGTCGATACGAGGGACAACAGATGCTGATTCGTGGCAAAGCCCCGGATTATTTGTGGACCCATTGGATCCTTCACAGAGAAATACTTGCATCGAAATCGCTGAGTCTTCCACTGAATCTCGTCCTAGAATGAGTAATAAATGTGGTTAACTACATAAAAACTAGGCCACTAAAAGTCAGATTTTTCAGAAACCTAAGCGAAGATTTGGGGGTCGTCCCTTATATACTACTGCAACTCGCGTTGGCTCTCACGTGGCAATGTACTATCTCGAACTTTTGAACTTCGACAAGAAATTTACAATTTCTTGAAAGAAAATAATCATGTGAACGCCAATAATTTCGCGGATCCAGACTTCCTGCTGAAACTGACATACTTGTGCGACATATTCGAAAAACTAAATGCATTGTATGTATCTCTTCAGGGCCGTAACATTCATATATTGAAGCTTGAGAGGATTTCAGCATTCAAGAAAAAACTACAGACATGGAAAAGAAAAATGAATGATAATGGAGGCAAAGATTATTTTCCTGTATTGCAGCAGTACATGGCCTACGTGGAGATAAGGTTTCACGTAGTATGCGGACACTTTTCCCAGAGCACCTGTCACAACTAGCTGACTGGTTCTCAAAGTACTTCCCAGCAGACCAAACCAAGAAGTTTGCGTGGATCCAAGATCCATTCCATGTTGAATCTCCAAATTAATTCACTTCACAAGAAGAAGAAAATATGATTGAGCTATCAAATGATAGAAGCCTGAAAGCAAAATTCTTTTTTTAGGATTGGACGGGGTTTTGAATATCTATAAGAAATGAGTATCCGATTCTAAGTGCAAAAGCGATGAGGGTTCTCATTCCCTTTGCGACTTCATATCTGTGCCAAGATGAATTTTCAGCAGTTGCTATTATAAATAGCAAATATCGTTCGAAAATTAATATCCAAAAGAAATTAAAGATTTGAACAATTTTGCAATGATTAGCAGGCTCACCCGTCACACCAAAACAAAACGCACATGTACCAAGAGCATTTGTAAGGTTATTTTATTATTAATTAAATTTTTTGTTTTCCTATCGATTACAACTAAAGTACTTGCATGAATTTTAAATACGAATTGCATTAATTATGTTTATGTCTTTACCACTTCTCTAATTTCTTCACAGTCGTTCAAATATATGTATGACGAGGGTGTCGTGAGAAAATTCTAATTCTTCTAAGGGTGCCACGACTTGGATAAGTTTGGGAACCTCTGTGTTATATGTTGGTGGAAGTGGGTTTGTACAATTAAGTAGACTCCATTCATTTCCTCGTGATGATCACTAAACGTCCAAAAATGCAATGTGCATAATAAGAACTTGGACAGAGAAGACTACGAGTGTTTTATTATTAATATATTTTGCATTATTTGAGTTATTTTGCTATTGCTATTGCTTACCTTGAAAAACCGAATGAAAATCTTAATCAAAATCTTTTACTTATGTAAGTAGTGGATTAATGTCCATAATTAAAAATATAATAATATTTAATAGTTCTTTATTATCAAAACACTTTCGATATACCGGAACACCGATGAAAATTTACTGTAACTCTTTAAATTCTGTGCAAAGAGCGATGGCGTGAGACTGTGTCTGCTCAGGAGGAGCCACGTAGACTGCTGAATGATTTTCTATGTACAAATATAATTAAAATGTATGGTGGAGTATTGTCATGAGGAACTGGTCAAAAGAAGAAAAACACTATATAACTCGCTCATGTTCCAGATATATTTTATCCATTCTCAGGGTTAAAATAAATATGTTTATAAGTAGGTAAAAAATAAATAAATAAGTTTTTATTCGCTTATTTATTTATTTACTTACTTATTAACTTTATATACTTATGAACTTTATTAATATGTATCTACAATCTTTAACAGGTTCTACCAAAGAAAACGTCATAATTATTGCAACAGATATTACGACAACAAGTACAATAACACATACGTAGTAACACTATTTCTACAACATCATCACTTATTCACATCTCCAACATGTACATGTGCACACCAGGTACATCCTGTTTTGGCCGGTATTACACGGTCATATTTCGGTCATAGACCTATTATCAAAGTACTTCGGTGAAACATATGTTCGTGTTATGCAAAACATTTGGTAATAGTTGAGCTACGATCATATACCTATGACATACGTTCTCGCTGAGAGAACGTGTCATGTCTTTGATAATAGACATATGACATAGAAATACGAACGTGTAATACCAGTCTTACTTACTGCGTTAGCAAGTTATGAAGTGTTTTTCTTTTTGACCAATTCCTCAAGATAATACCAGTGGTCAAGAACTATATAACGTTAAAATATGTTATGTACAAATATTTGAAGAAGAAAGGTTTCATTTCTTCTATCAAGTAAAAATACTTTTGAAAGAAAACTTGTGAATAAATGAACAAAGTTAAGTGGAAGGACGAGGAAGCACAATCAGACCAAATCTCTCGCAGGGCGCCGGGACAGCTAAAACCTGCACTACGTGCAATGCTAAAAGGATGCCAAGAATTATGAGTATGTTAAAATTAATATTTTGAAAACTCGAAGTCTTGGCGAAAAAGTGCTGTTCCCAATTTGCGAGGATCGAATTTGGAGCAACGCGAGTGTATTTTTAGTTCCCTAGTCAGTCTTAAGCCAGTTTCCTCTCTCCAAACGGGCCACAAACCTAATAACATTTATATTCTCCCTCTTTTATGTAAATCATGTGAAACGACTCCCAGAGAGGAATGCTTTAAAAATTCAAAGGAGTATTCTGAGTTCGAAACCGTTTGAGTGTTAATTTTAAAGAGTTTCTCCGCCGTAACGCCCTACTTTAGAGATTAAAGAAAAAATATGAAAAATGGGAAAGTGTTTGGAGAAAAATTATTATTTCATCATGTTTATTGATCTTCAAATATGCAATAATCATTTTTCATGGATAAGATCCGGATTATAGCTAGAAGGTGGCGCTGCAGGGGGTTGGCCATGAAAACGAAGAACAAGCTCTCTACCGAACCCCAAATAATCGAATGCAGCATTAATCTTTGAGACATTAGCTATATGTCAAGTGGGCCAAAATTCATGCAGATCAAACAACGTTAAAATTCCAGCAATATGAAAAGACATTGAAGAATTTGGCTCTTTCCTACAACTTTAATCAAAGCGCGTAACTTCGTAAATTTTCCAGAAAATACTAAAAATTCGAATTTTATCGATGAAAATATTCCGAAACAATAACTATGTGTCCGAAAAGTTATCAATGGATATTGATGTAAGGGTCTTAAATTACATGTTGATGCATTTAAAAAATCAGACAGGATAAATATTTATAATACGAGTTTTGACGTATCTTCTGCCTCTAAGAGAATCTAAGAACTATGGATGCAATGGAATTTATTTGAGAACCGATATGAGAGAAAGCTCAGTTATTCTTCATCAATAAAGCCGATGCACTGTTTTCAGCTGACGCAGTCTAGAAAAAGACTCCACTTGCGAGTGAACCTCTGATGTGTGACGAACCCGGAGATAGTGCACTATGTTTACTATGGATGTAACGAAGGAGAAGAGTATTAAATTCCACGAAAAATCGTGAATAAATATCATAGGTTTATATTTTCCTGTTGTGATTTTTATGATTCCCTGTTATGATTTTCGATTTCTGAACACTGACTTTGTATAGAATCAAAACTGAAATATATTGTTTTCCCTTCACAAATTTTCTCCAGTGCCACTATATATTCGTTAGTTTTATTGCGCAGCAACTGGTGGGTCACGTAGTCGCAGAGACCAGGGGAGGAATTTGTGAACCCCTTCATGTTATCCGAAAACAAATGTCGTTATCGTGATTTAAACCACTGGACATGCGGTTGAACGCAACTACATTCGTGTGCTCCTCTTGACACCGCTGCTCTAAAGATAGATTTCCTTTCGTCGTGCTCAGTGACACACTATCTACCTAAAAATAGAATCAATATCGTGTCACGTGGTCTGTGCGTACAGTAGTGGTAATTTCTTCCGCAATGGACTGGTGTAGTATTGTTGGCGAACAAAATATTAATATTGATAAAATATTAAGACGGTACTCTTAAATTAACACAGTTTATTTTTCAATACTAATGACTGTTCAAGAAACGTTCAAAGGCTTCTCCATTGGAAATTACAAACATTTTTCATGACTGGAATATCACTGTCCAAGGTTTTGATGGTGGGGAACATTACCTGTAAGATCACTACCCTGCTTTCGACCCGCATTTAAAGGCTCCGTTGATATGTGATAAATCGACAAGAGATAAACCTGGGATTTCGTGCAGTCAGTAGATGAATCATTATAAGCTCACTGAACCAAGAGAAGCGAGATACGATTTTGTTTGTATTAGAAACATGTTCTCAAAATAATAAAAAAAGCACATCAGGATGTACACCTATCTTTCATATGGTACTTCCCAAGGGTTATTCCTCTCTTTGTTACTCTACATTCACAAATTGGGAAAGTAATGAAATTGTCGAACTGAAGTCCGTTCGCTTTTAATATAGTACTTTCAGTAGAGTGAGCTATTTATGTACCCTCAGCTCTACGCGAGAGACTGCGTCTTCTAATAAGAACTATACAGTTTTGCAGATTCCGGCTGTGGAATCCTACTTTGCACTTTTAAAAGGATACTTCATATGTAATATGTTTCTTCTTGGATCATTAATAAAATGAATAAAAACCTTCGGTCTAAGACGAAGGAAGTGGAGAAATTGTATATTCCATAATTTCTTCCCTTTCTTGGTTATTTGAAACTAACTTAAACTGAACCATATCTAAAAAAAATGCAAATATTTATTTACAACCATCAAGGTTTCTATTTAATTAAACCGATAAATTCTCATAACTATTCTTCTTTGCCTATTTCAAACTACTTTATTATGCAAAGATACGTTTTACAGAGTTTTTTCAAGCAACTCACTACATCGGGGAGACGAAGCTGCTGGTGCATATCTCCGCTGCTAGTTGCCTATTCTTTGAAAAAATTAGATTTCATTCTTGCGCAGAATGAATCTCAAATTCGTCATCAAGGGATCTTAAAACGTATCATCATTTTCACGTAGTTTCTAATGTCAACGGTTTTACATATTTAATGTCCAGTCTTCCACAGTGTAATGAATACGGCTGCTGTGAGCTCTTGCGTCAATTCTAAAAAGAAAATGGTCAGTTGGTCATATACGCATTACTTTAACCACTTCACGGATATTGAGGAACTCTACCACTGACTACAGCAAATTCACTAATGCCCATCAAGGTCTCCACACGATGTCAAATATTTACATCTCACTAAAAAATGCCAACAGGATTTGGAAGTTTGCTCTTTAAATGAGCACAACATAAACAAAAAAAATTAAGATGCATAAATGTATTCTTGTTTGTACTCTCCTCGTAGCATTTTTTTAGTGTGCATCAGATATTGCGTTCTTGAAACGAATTGTAACATAACAAGAGGAAACAGTGAATCTATTTCTTTATTTTTGTTAAATTTTACTTGTTCAAATCGTTCGATAACAATATCAATCTTCTGTGTACCTTCATGTATTGTACAAAGAGCTTCAAATAACTTTGTGACAAATCACGACTGGACGCAGGCGATAATTTGCAATAACAATTTCGCCTCCCGAAAAGTATCATTTCCAGTTGGTCAAACAAAAGTCATCACATGGGATAAGTTAACCTCGGCATGGTAATTAATCAGTCGTGCAATTTGAGTTAAAGTGCATGAAGTAATTGTATTCATAAGAGTTAAAACATTCTTTTCTTTTAAATTGTAAATATAAATGAAACTGTTTTAACTCGCAACTTCCGAGTATCTACTCGTGGAGTAGTGTTTGCAACGTCAACAGTCAGGTGAAAATTGCGACGGACCGGGACGCAAACCCGTGACCGCCTGCTTTGGCCGCAGAGGAGCTATCCACCACTTGAATTTTCCGAAGTTCGTTCATATTTTAATATTTCAAACGAGTTTTCGCTTTGTGCGCCAAAGAGATTAAAATTTCGATGCGCTCCACTCCGAAGCGCAGATATTACAGTTCGAAATACCGCTTAAAATGAAAACTACGGATCTAATGTTTGTAAGCATTGACATGACAGCAATGTTGATAACCATCGTCAAAATTCGACTACTGAGAAGCATATAATAATAAGCGTTTGTGTCTCGGCTCCCACACACGGATAGGATTTAAGAGCTGCTGTATGGAACTGAGTTTATAATGTAGGAACTTCTGTGATGTTAGAAATGTGTGACTGACAGGGAGACCAATATATGCAAACAAGAAAAGAATTATCGGAATGTTAGTGTTATGTATCGAGGAAAATTCTGTTATGATTGTACTAATGTAACTGTAGAAAAATAGATACATTGAATAAACTGCAATGTGGGCAGATCTGTCCATAGAACATAACACACAGTCTTTGATTTGCTGTCGAAGTATCGAAGAAATTTTCAAGTAGGCAGATCCTTACATGCACCATTAATTAACACACATTTTTTTGCTTTACTGGTTGCAAATTACGATGTGGATAGAGATACTTTCATGGATTGAACAGGAAAAGCTCATTTCAAAGAAAAAAATTTGAAGAGTGCACTAATTACTCATTACGCAAGGAAAACAAGTGCTTCTGTATCATTCTTTGCATCATAATATCGGACCATTATATGACTGTTGATGACACTTCATGTTACCAGTCATGGCAATTCTAATTATCTTTCACATGACTACACGTAGTTGATGTCTGTTTTTTGCGCTTGTCCGTAGCCTTGATATTAAAAAAAATATTTTTATTGTTGTGTTTATCACTTCATTCTCCTTTACCTATTTATATAAAAAGCCATTAAATGTGTTTTTACGAGTATAGATGGTACAATATACAATAAAATTAATTCAGTTTACCGATTTCTGTTAGAATAAAAGATATCTTTACAATTTTAATAACATTTATATGAATCAGACTACAGACGATTTGCATACGAATATATGCTCATAAATGAAGATCAGCACTATAATTGAGCAAGGAAACAAAGAGACCATCGCTTCGAAAATCGGATCTGGTGATATTTCATGATATAAGTCTCATCAGTGTGAATGTAACGGAACGTTTTTTCCTTTCACCAGGTATTTCAAGGTCAATATCGTGAACCATCACGCAACATGGAAATAAAAATCGGAAAAGTGGAAGTAACCTACAGCTGTATGATATTTTATTAGTGTGGAATAAAAGACATCTGGTAGCAATCTTTATAGTGTGCTCCCGATGTGCCCCCTTCACAATCGAAAAAGTTTCTTAAAATAGAAAATAGTTTTTCAGGCCCTGTGTGAGTCAGTATTCAAATTCAAAAGGGCTATATTTTAACAACAACAAAAATATAGAGTATATATGGCGGGGCTTAACACCCGTGCGCCTTACAGAGACCGTAAAATGTACCGTGGGCTGTGCATACTATACCCCAATATTTACTATCAATGAACTGAAACAGAAACTAAAATTAGAGATATTAAAATATTTCGATTATTTGAAAGGTAAATGATATCAGTAGCGGAAAAAGAAATTAGTAAATGTTAATAAGTTATAATAAGAAAAAAATTACCTTCATGGCTATTTTTTAAAATATAATTTTAATTTTTAATCTCAGCTATTATTATATTACTTAAGTGACTGTTTCGTTCATTGAGCACCGTTGGAAACCACGGAAAACCAACGGTTAGGGCAAGTGCGCTAAGCATAAAAAACAATCTGGTTGATAACTGGAAACCTGTAACAGAACAAAAAAATTCGGCGGTAGAATCAAATAAATTCATAGAAAGAATACATACTTATCTGCAGGGCAAATAACATATGCATACAGACCAACATACCCAAATAAATCTTGTTTACATATTTACCTATATATACGTACATGAACATGGACCCATATTCGCACATGTACACATTTTTAAATCAATTAAAAAAGAGTCTAAAATAGAATACTAATATTACTACTACTATCACTTAAAATACTAATAGTAATAATAGCAATAATAATAATAATAGCAATAATAATTTAAACAGATTTAAATTAAGTGTGTTCATTCTGGTCAATCTCCTTCATCAGTTCCGCCTCCCTCGTTTATATTTCCTTTATTTTTATATATAGGCTGTATTACAGCCGTAGTCCATGAGTCTGGAAAAACACCTTCATCGTAGATATAATTAACAAAGTCGGTTAAAAATGGCACAATATCATTGGTTATTTCCTTAATAAATTCGGAAGGAACACCATCTACTCCAGGCGCTTTATTGTTTTTTAAATCGCGAATGGCAGAAGATATTTCATGTGATGTAATACACGCATCAAGTTCAGACACTTCATCGGTTGTAAATATTATTCCTATTTCGTTACTACTTCGGGGTGTGTTATCATTTCCTGTTAGAAGATTTTTAAAGTGCATTTCCCATCTCATTGCATCTATGTTATTTGATATAGTTGAGTCAATATTACCAACTGTATTACTCTTGAAATTAAGCATAGAGTTTAAAACATAATGAAACCGAACGTCTAATCTACAAATATGTCAATTTGTGATGATAAGCTCTTTACTCACCCTCTGCTTCAATTATTTATTTTTATTCATGACTTTGAATCACTTATTACAAGTATTTGATAACATTTTGAATCTATTCTTACAATTCTGTAGATTCGTCATTCCGCTTATAGTTAATTTACAAACACTGAAAGGACAAGGTGCCTTCTACATCAGAATGAATGAACATAGTTGGTTGAATCATTGATCCAATGTATTGATGTAAATAATATGTATTAAGATAAAGTATAGTTAGTATGAATTTATGTGAGATATTTGACAAATTTTGCAATCTAATTGTTAGTTGTATTTTAATCAGAATCTTATTTTATAAAATTATGACTTACGTATTTTTATGGTGTGTTTCATCTTCTGTATTGTTTTGACATTTCGATTCATAATGTTAACATTTACCATATTTCACTTTGATTTCTCTAGATTTTTGTCCTGAGTATTCATATATCTCTACTCAATTTCAATTCATATTCCAATTTTATTGAATGTCTTATTTTCTTAATGTTACTGACATTCATACTTTAAAGTATGACAGATTGTATTGTTTTATTATTAATTTCGAATTTTTATTGGTAATGTTATTAATTTTAGAAGATTAAATACATTTACCTTATTTATTTCATGATTTATTTTACGCTACTTCTTGTAGATTCTCTGTGTGTTTTAGCCAATTTAGTCCTTATATTATTTTGTTTGTAAGCCAATTTTGGAGTGCAGGTCCAGGTCCAGGTTACTGTTAATCTTCCGTGGAATAGAACGAGCTCAAGAAATTCAATAAAAACAAGAAATCCCATAAATATAACCATAAGGTTTTTATTTGCCTCCTGTACCCGAGCCTACCTACACAGTACATATTATAATGAACTATGCGTGTTTGACTAACTTTAGAACCCTTGTCCGTTTGACTGATTTAACATTCAATTAACTTTGATGAGTTAACTTTACTTCCGTTAAATTCCTAACAGCAAACTAAAGCTTTAACGATAAACGAAGTTAATCTTTCGAGTAACGGATTAAAATGAAGTTAAATATCAAATTAACTTTGCCCATTTCTTCTAGTAAAAATAATAACAGTAATTAATAAAAATGTAAAACGTGTCAACTAATACATATTTAAGTAATCGGATAATTCTATGATAAATTACCATTTAATTTTATGATGAACAAATTATAAACTAACCGTTTCTTTAATCTCCTCGACAATTTTTCTCCATATGTCGTGTTAGAATTTGTTTCTCAAGCAATTCTCATTACTTGTGTCATAAATTTCTGAGGGCTGTGTGGCTCAATTTCTGTGGGAAGTCCAGCACGCTCAGGCAGGCATGTGCGGCACACTTCTGCGCTGCGTCTCAACTCGCGCTGTTCCCCTTTACAACACGGAGCCACAGAAAATGTGCTTGTCCTGCACTGTGCTGTGTACGCGACTGCATCTCAAAGTGCGCCCCGGATTATAGTTTTGAATATAAGATAAATAGTTTTGCCCATGAACAACTCGATAGAAACTACTACTAGGAATAATTACGAAATACCAAATAACATTAATAGTGAACATATCGCTATTTAACACCTTGTTTAATATACTTTTAATATCAGTTACAAACTGGAAAGAGACCTTTCATCTAATAAATTCAACTAGAAGACTTGTTAAAATGTATGTAGCAAGAAATATACCTTTTGGGTCGCAGAATACTTCTCTCGATGTACTCCTTTTCTTCTGTTCTTTTGGAGCACCAGCTTGTGTTCCATGTTTTGAGAATAACTGTATATTTAATGAGGTGGGAGTAAACCGTAATTACACTTTCACTCAGTATCGTTTACATCAGAAACTATGACGTTAGATTTCCCCAAACATAAAAAACCTCAAATGCGTTTTTCATAAAATATAAACACTGTGCAGTGTTAGCTTTCCTGTCGGTTGTAGTACGAATAAGGCAGGAATATAATTTCATAAGGCTTAAATTCAATAGACCATAGTCAAGATTAGATGATTTTTAAACATATATATATGCAATGTACCTACATGGAGATTTGAAGGATAAATGAAAATGGCTTTCAGGATTTTTTCAAAACATCTGTGGTATGGCCAATTATATATTTCGGCAATACTATATGGAAAAGAAAGTATTATTTAGAATAACACTCGAATTTGTGATACCATTTTTTCAAGAAGGCAATTTCTTTAGAAACAAACGTTTGAATAATTGAATTCAATAATTATTATGATCCAGTCATATTATCTCGGAACATATTTTAATATAATCAAAACGTATAAACATAACATTGTGTAAATTATCGTATTCGGGGAGTTGCGTGATAAATTCAGAATGAAAACATACTTGTTTTATCTGATTTTGAAACTTATCAAGAAACACCAGTTAATTATTACTAAAATGATTACAAATAATATTTTCGTACGTAATCATTTTCCCCGATATAAGTGAAAATTAGTAAGTAACAGTATTTTATTCTCACAGTTTTCGGCGATTCTATTTCAAAATTATTATGGTATGGTATTGATTATTATGATATCATAATATATGTATTATCATACAAAGTATAGTACGAGGGACTGAAGTACGAAGTGCAAGTGATTGGTGTTCCCTCCTACTTACAGGACGTCATGAGTAACTACTTAATCAACTGGCAATTTAGAATCCAAATAAACTCAACTATCTCGTCCATTCCTCTCATCTCTGCAGGTGTACCCCAAGACTCTCTTCTATCTCCGACATTTTTCAAAATATTCACAACCGATAACCATAAAACCATATCATCGTTCTTTACATACCATACAACCCTTCTTCGCAGACCGTACCAAATTTCACTATTCGCAGAAGAATTTCACTATTCTTTCTACACACTCCGATATACTCATTCTAAAGAACGACCTAAACACATTCACTCATTGGGTTGGAGAACGACTCTGAAATCTGAGAAATCACAAACCAAAATCTTCTCGCTCCAACGAGAATCGATTCAACATTTAGGTTTTGGAATTAACAACACGGTACCATTCATTGTTTAAGTTGGATGAACCAATGAAATATCTAACAGTATCATTATACAGGAGATTATCTTGGAAACACCATATAACTTGGAAACACCATATGCAGCAAACAAAGCAAACGCAAGAAATCACTAACTATACCCATCAGTATATATTCATTCCACATTAAAAATAGACTGCGGATCAACAGTAGTTGATAACTGCGGAACAAAAACTCATAGATTGATAACCAGAGTAACCTTAACTTACGCATGCTTAGAGGGAGGAAAGCAACCACGTACATTAAAAAGTGCAAATAATATGGAACAAATTGCTAAAAAAAATAACTAAGACACCTTGGTACGTATCTCACAGCCAACAAGTCCAAGAAGTAAATACACAACCCATATCCCACTTTATTCACAAGCAGGCAACTATAATTTTTAATAACCTTCACAATTGCCCTGGCACATAACGTACAAACTGGGAAAGAATGATATACACCAACCTAGGATTAGATTCCAATACCACAAAGATGAAGTGAAGCCTCCATATGCGTTCAAAATAGGCCAATATACTGCTAGTCAATATGTGTACCTATTCAAAATACAATACAAGTATTATACAATTATGATTCTTCATATCAGGTTCTATTCTACAATTAGTGTTAATACACACCAAGCAAGGTTTATCCATACGGTAGGTAAATGTCAACTTAATCATTTTTAACCCACGTAAAGCCCATGCCAAACAAAAAGAAAAAAATGTCATATTCAAGAGCTGAGTTTCCTCTCGTTTCTGCACTGTAGATATATGCACTGTACAAACCGTAACGTGGGTACACACCTGTATCACAAGTGACTTGAGCAATGCGATTATCATTAAAAGTCAATTTTACACGAACAACTTCATAATGAAACAAATTAAAGTTCTTTTTTGTTTTTCTGTGGGGTTTACGACGATAATCCACTCCACCGATAATCGAGAAAACCGGCAATCAATGACAAATGCATGGAGTTAATTTTTACCAATGACCTATTGTACAACCCGCGACGTATTTATATGAAACAACTAAATCATCTCTCAAAACAAGTTGGATTGGAAACAGGTTATTAAATCTTGAGCATCTAAGAGGCGATAGAACTGTTCTACGTTTGCAATGTTACGTACCATTGTGTCGTCTAATTCAAAACCCGAATTATTTGTCCTTCTTGATTTCCTAAATAAAATCTCACGACCCATATTTGGCCATAGGTTCCTAAAATATTTTTCAAGTTTGTCTTCGGTTCAAAATGAGCCTGCCTTGCATAGTCGTACGTCCAGATGTCTTACTGAGTCACGGGATTTCGATCGGAAACCTTCGCGTTGTGGGCCGAGGTCGGGACTCCTTTCGCACCTCTCAGGGGCTCGAAAAGACAACTGATGAGCCGTGCCAGAACCGGTTTTCGTCCCACGTCTTGAGTACGCAGGTTGCAACGAAAGCTGAATTGCTAAGACCATTCATCTCCTGGAGTAGCGATTTTTTACAACAAAAAACCGGGCCGGTTTTAAGGTGGTAGACGGAGAGGGAGTGGCTTCCGGGACAGTTCCTCAGAAATACACGCAAGACATAGGTTCTGGTTCCTTGTAAAATTTATGGAGCCTTTAAAATAATATTACGCAAAATGGTTGTATCGTAAATTCGTAGTTATTGAGATAATGACTACATATTTGAATGACGATTTGAATAAGTACCATACTTCTGCGTAATAAATGCTCCTTACTCTGATCTTCAGTAAGAAATAATACTGACTATTATATGTCATAAAACAAAGCAAATATGGATACAAATAACTATTCGTTTTCCCCCTTTCTTCAAAAATAATCGACAACATTTGTTTTACAGCTACCGTTAAACACACCTTATGGGATGAAATAAATCGTAAGAATTATTAAATATTATCCTATATTACTGATTGATGTTCCAATTTGAGACAAGTTCCTGAGCTTGTGAATATAGACCGGAGTGTTGTCTCAACGCCCATACGAGACGAATTATAGGAAAGATAGCAATGATAGTAGTTTGAAGGTTAAAATGATACATGTTTTCGTGTTGTCTTCTATGGGGATTTCATATGTCTTTTACGAGTCCATAATGCCATGATAACACTCATGGAGTTCAAATATTTTAACTCGTAACATATGAAGCAAAATAACTACTTTTCGTCAGGTTTTGAAGTTTGAGTTTTCTCTTCTTTGTAACCAGCTCAACGTCTGTGATAACAGTAATATTTCGCGATTCATTTGTTCATTGTCTCATACTTGGCACTGTAATACATTACTTCTGAGAGGGAAAGAATATATTATCATTAGTTGGATATCGGTGAGGCGATATTAGTATTCATTGTTGAGAATTCATGACATATGTGGTGGTGTACAATTTTTATTCAAAAGAAGGTACTTTCGCCAGCTTAGCTGGCATCTTCAGTCTAAAATAAAATGAAATAAAAATGTATAAACAATGTGTTAAGGATGTTAAGTTCAAGAATTAATTGTTAAAATTATGAAAATTATTTGATTGGAATTAATTATTTTTAAATCAAATAATTTTCGTGTGATACATGAACTTAGTAATTTTTATTCCATATTTTTTCTTGATTACCATCTTGTTAGTCATTGACTTGAAGAGAGCATCCAAATTACTTGTCGTGCTGCCAAGGTAAAGTTGAGCCCGCATAAGTGAACTGGTCCTTATACCGCTATAAATCGGGCGTGTGACGATCTGACGGCCAACACGAGTTCAACGACCGAATCGGAAAACAGCTCTCTCAGCTAAAGGAGTACTTCTAGATTTTTACTTCAAGTGCATTTTTTTCCGAGGACTGGTCGCAGGAGATTTTGCGAGGAAGAAATTAAGTTACATTTCGAAGAAACGGGCGTGTATTGAGAATACCGAGTCGCGAATATTCTTTAACCCTGCAGTGGTCGCGTTGATGACAATTGTCATCCATGTGAAGTAATCATCTTGTTTCTCTGAATGTTTTCACTGCAAGAAAGCGATCCTTCAGATTAGTAAACGAATACATCTAGTGCATCACCTAAATGATTGTCTCGCCTCTCTCCCGCGCAGTCTTCTTCGAATTCTGCAATAATTAGTGTTGGATGACACGCATCATCTTCTCGACTTATTCTCTAAGTACTTTAATATTGTTGCTGAGTGTATTTCATGAGAAACTTGAGTATTCAAATTGAATTTATAGATACAAAACAGTTACTTAAGTGGTCATACATAAAAAGTATTAAGTTTATTAAAGTGTATTCAATAATATTGCCATTTAAAAAATGGACGACAGGTGTCATCCACGCGACCTGTGGGGATTCGGAAGCGACCAATGAAAAATTCTATTTCAGGTATTTTTAAGATTATTATTAATTCAACAATGTAAATAATTTCTTTTCACTTAAATTGCCACTTTTTAAGTGGATGACTGGTGTCATCCGCCCGACCTCTCATGGTGGATTCAAGGGCGCGACCGCTGAGGAGTTGACGCATTAGTAAAACAACATACCAGAGAACACACAACTAGATTAGTTTGAGTTTGTTATGGGGAACGCATGAACCATACTCTTAGGATAAAGAGCGTAACAGTGGGTTCCTATAGCAACAAAGTCATGAGCTGGTTCGAAGCAAAAATGGATTGATGATGTACGCCGAGATCTGAGAAGATGAATTTGAAGAGAATGTCGCAAAATAGGAAAGAATGGTGAAAAGTAGTTGAGTCGGCACAAAGGATTGCAGAACCTTATAAGAAGAAGAAATATTAGAGGAAATAATTAGAATACATTTGAATAATCGAGGATTTTTTAACGATATTTGTTGACATTATTTTTATAGACTTGATTTTCATTTTATAGCTCTTTTTACCATTATTCTTGTAGTCTTTATACACGTTATGTTACATAGCCGGCACATTACAATATTTGCTCTTTCTATCAATGCGCTAAGATCAGAAATTATTGTTAATAGAAAAGTTTATATTAATTATCAAGAATTTCATCGTCTAAAAGTTATCTTTAGACTAGTTTTTTCATTACTACAGTGATTTTCGATAAGAATCGAACATATTAGATAGAACGTCAAATGGAAATAATCCATGTGGTGTCATCTCAAGCTCGATTTGTAGTCAAAGAATTTATTTTTCTTCCGAGCTTGCGCAAAAATGTTTCTGTTGCACCCGCATTGAAGATGGAAACCTTGCATCCTAAAGACAAGTAGAGATTGAATCGGTGGCTCTAGTTCGGCCAGTCAACTGCTCCATGCAAAACACAGCGACGAGTTTGCTTATTCAATAAGACGACGGAAATGCGTGGGTGGGCAAAGCAAGCTTCATTATTCTTGATCCATGAGCAACGCTTTCATAATATTGCGTTATCGCCTAGGAATGTTCAGTCCCCCTTTACGTAACTTTAGACAAGTTCAAAATCGACGTTTGTAATGCCCCCATTAGTGTAGCAGGCATTTGTATTTGCTACACAAGTCAAACAACCAATTGGAGTTCGTTTCATTCTCTCATGGGTTCATAACGTTACCAAATATGGGGAAAATTCGCCAATAGATAACATGTTGAACACTTATGCATGCTGATGAAATAATTTTGCTACAGGAAAAATAAGGTAGAAATAAATTTGTCTATAAATCAATTATGACATGGTATTGGCAGCAATTATTAGCCATTGCAATATTGCTGATTAATATGTTCACTATCGGAATAAATATTTGAATTTTGTTGGCTGTTCATGGACGCTAATCAGTAGTAACAAATATGTGACCCTGGAATGATACAAGTATGTTGGAAATTAGGAGTTACTGGTTTAAGTGGACATCCATATTCGCTATTGCATATTTTCAAAAATTTATTGTCCTTGCAATGAGCTTTTATATAAAATCTCTCCAAGCTGCTTCTCACTATTTTAAATCATATGAAATTTACTATGTTGAGCGCTGTCGAATCATCTTCAAGGAGATAAGTTATATTTAAATTACGATTTAATTTACCTAACTCAATTTTCAGGAGGTTGTATTCCATCGACTGCTGGGTTCAAAATCACGGAACTTGTATATTTAATAGAATCACTGACTTCTAGTTTTGACCATATTTAAGTTTCTCGGACTCCCACTGAGGCGCTCAGTTCAGTTGTTGACAATTAATCCGCCTCACCCTACTGTTACCAGGAGCCGAATATTTCCCAAAGCCTGATTTACTTGTAAAATAATGAAATTAATTGTCTTGTGGAAAGAGCTAAATATATTTCATATAGCTCCCGATTGGAATTTACAAGGAATGTGACGTGGTACAGGTTCTTTCAGCTTAGCTTCAAATACACAATTCTGTGAATATTTTTGTAAGCAAATCGTCATTATTTCCAAACATTGTTTTATTCAGTCAATACTCCATCCAACTAAAATTCAGTAATCTAAGATTTTGAATCGGGAGTCCACTGCATGTATGTTTGGTTGATTACAAAGGAGAACGTGAAGAAAATTATTTGGATTGAAAAATAAATATTCTTTGGTGGAGGTGGTTCCTCGTCCCAAACTAGATCTTATATTTCAAAATGAAGTATTTGTGTATACAACGTGAATAAAGACATAGACTCAATAAATGCACCTAGTACCAATCAATGAGAACAAATTACTTAAAACTAGTCCTAAGGTTCAACCAAAAAGATTCAAAACCCGACGGCTCTTGTACTGTTTTCTACTTCGTGAATTCGTACATCATAAAATAAACTATTATATGGTTTGCTGAATAAATTTTGCCTGTAATCTGATTTATTAATAATATAAGATAAAAAAGACATATAATATATAGTAACTTTCATTGAACTTATGTGCCGGTACCAATCATTCACTGATTGTGATCGGTCAACTGAAAGTTATAATGGACGGCATGGCCCGGGATTTGAAAAAAAGATTAAAAATCATTGTTGGACATTCAAAATTTTAAGGCAATTCTAAAATAAAGCATAAAAATTTAGAAAAACGATTTATTTCCATTGTTAAACGTACAGACAAAAAATTACATTGAAAGAAAAATTGGTACAGTGAATTTATACATATTTCCCTATAGGGGTATTAAAATACCAATCAACAGGTCCGGATTTTATGATACACAAACTATTACAAAATTTATAACTACAATTATATATTTTAAGGAAATTACAGTGAAAAGAAAATTTTTAACTACATATAAGTTAGTAAATTAAGAGAAAAAATTTACATATCAATATTGCATTTATGGAAGACATAAGAATCATTCACTTAAAAAAGACAAATGTCAAAACATCGTTTCGTCAAAAATGACAAAACCATATTATGAATATTAAATTTAGTGAAATTGTATTATGGGCTCTAATGACCTCGATGTTGACGAGCCCTAAAGCGCCACAAAAAAAGAAAAAAAAGGAATTGTATTTAAAAGTAGAACTATTAATAATAGGTTTGTGAGGGATACCAGGACATCTTTACTTAATTTAGAAATGAGAATTCTCGTATAAATTTAGATTTTATGACTTAATGCATGCCCTAAACCTAAATTTTATTTTATACTGCTTACCAGTTCATATAGGAAGAGGTTAGTCATGATAAGAAGTTTTCTACATGATATGTGAACAAATTTATCCAGAAATTTGATAAGTCATACAAATGGCACGCCAGAAATAGTGTTGACCCTAAGGACATTTTCTTTCAATCTGGATACAAGTGTATTATTCTGAATATTAGTAACACCGCCATTGCTACTGAGTCATAAAAAGCATCAAGTCTGGGATTATGTTTCTGCGTGACTTTTGTTGATTGAAAGAATATCCAAATTTTTGAAATTATTAAAAATGTTGAGAGTAAATGTTACTTGATTGATGAACCTTTGAGAAATAATGCTGGGATTGAGTTCTCCAAAACAATTTTACATAATTTAAAATAGACGTCTTTCTCACAGAAACATACAGATAGTTGAATGGCAATGGTAAACAGATTGCATAAGTGAATGGGGTGGTGTAGTTGGTAGCGCATCGGTGCGCTCTGCAGAGATACCCGAGTTCGAATCTCGGCCCCGTCTCCCTTTTTCATTCAATATAATTAAGACATCTTTCTGCTTTTGATAAGAAATTGTCTTAATGATATCTTCAAACAAATTCACTAAATATAATGATCAGATTGAGTTTATAACGGTCAGATTACTGTGGTCTTGGACACAGTAACGTACCTGAACGTATTGAGGCCCGGGGCGGAAGTGTTTTGGGAAGCCCCCATCTTCATGTCACACACAAACGAGTTTGCTAGGCAACATGTGCGTATCGATCGCCTACTGTGCATTTTTTTAAAACTTGAAATGGAAATTTGAGATTTATTTTATAATAATCCCAACTATTCTTCATTTACTACTAGACAAACATTTTAGAGTATACGTGTGTTGATGATTTTTGCTGACCATTTGGAGATCCCTCACACATGGAGACCCGGGATGGACCGCCCCCTCACCCTTGCTTAGGTACGCTATTGCTTGGATATTGCTGAATATAACCATAAAATGTTACAACTTCTTGGTGATAATACCACATATCAATCTGTTCATAAAGATCCTTCTAGGAGTATTCCAAGAGAAATGAAATCTATGATGAGATTATGGTTGAGGAAAAGTTGGGTAAACAAGAAAACACATGACAAACTTTTGACAAACACATGACTAATTTTTGGCCATTGTAATATACCTAGATGGTATGGTCTACCTAAAGAATATAGGAGTAAATGAAAATCTGTGAAGGGCTTTTCATTTACTCCTATATTCTTTAATAATTTTGACACACATGATGGACTGTTGTTAAATTAAAGGACAGTCAAATGACCTAAAACAAAACTTGAATAAACATGATATTGATGATGTCATTTCATCAACTAATAAATTAAACCACATTATTAAAACTGGTAAGATTGAAAATTTGAAAATATTAGTAACACCCACTGGCAAATTTGAAAAAATTAATAACACCCACGTAATGTACAAAATAAATTGTAAGGATCCTTTCTGTAAAAGCACATATGTGGGACAGATCGACAGCCTTTAAGTGACATCAAGGAACATAAAAACAATGTGAAACAGCCTGACAGGTAAAATGTCATCACCAACTATATTATAGACAACGATCATTAAATTAGGAGGATATAAAACACTAGATACGGAAAATAACCACTCTAAACGCTTGATTTCGGAAATGTTATTTATAAAATACAAAACATCACCAAGAATGAGAAATTGGATGCAGCTAATTTATGCAAATGTTATGTTATGTTAGAGTAATGCAAATCATACAGGAATTGTCTGAGATCAAGTAGTCACTTCTGAAACTACGAAAGAGGGGGTTGTTATTGCTTTATCGTGTTTAATAATGATTGACTTAGGACACATTGATGCTATGCGTGTTTCGGCAAAATCTTATCATTATCATGACGTGTTTTCATCCTTTGTTTTGATTGTAAGTATAAGTACCCTCTTTTTATTATTGAATCTTGGTGTTGTATACTTTTATTGTTGTTGTCTTGAGAAGGGTTACCCATTTGAGAGACAGAAATGTCGAAACAAATGAAAGTTTGACTTGTACGTTAGGAAGAATTACTTTCCCAAAGACAGTAATACTCACCGGAAGTCTCATACAAATTGCACTGGGCGCGAGTACCTCATAGAGTATACGGTCAATATATTGTCGAAGGGTTGTCAAAGGTAGTTATCAGAGATCTCTAGCGGACACACCAGTAAGCTTCAGAATAGAGAGAGAACAAGCAGTATTCCCTCTCTAAAACGATTCTCCCTATAACGACAGTCCCTCTATAACAATGAAATGAACGAGGTTTGTTTGGTTTTGTATATCAGTGATGTATTTATTCATTCTCTACACTGACATTGCTCCTCTTTAGAACGATGGTATTTAGTCGTTTCAGTTCTTTGATGATTCAGGACACTTCACGTCAATGCTTAGGGAGGGGACAATGAAGCATACTAGGATGATGGACTTCTGCCGTAGTAGAGTAGAAAAATAGTAGGGGAAGATTCAGGAATAGAAAATTAATATGCAGATACAACAGAAAATATTGAAAGCTTTCTTTTCAAAACTGATAAAAGTACAAAGTGTAATATTTTATGTAATAAAGATGTGTTGTGTGAGTAAATGGTATAACTTTATTTTTAAACGTATCACATCAAATTTTGGTTTCTCTATATATAATAATATCTCTCCATAACAGAAAAGCACAGTCCCTTAGATATTGTTATAGAGAGAGATGGCAGTATTTTGTCGCTTCCCTTCTATTTCCCATCTGCTATTATTCTTCTACTTCTATATATACTGTATCACGAGCTGCTTCTGTACGTGTTCCACCGTAATAGTTATCAAGATGTACCACAATCCAGGTCTGCTGCTGGATCTTAGTGGGTAACTTCTTTACACTTATCTGATTAATCTCCTCCCCCTTAAGCTTCACAGAGAGTAGAGCTCAGAAATATCTTGGCCTCAGTCCAAGTAAAAGGATAAGTGGTCAGCAACATGCTACAATCCCTATGACCCCGGGATTTCGCAGGAGACAGATATAATTCGAAATAACTTACGGAGTTATTGTTTGGAATTCAATATTCATTTTCTCAATATTGAAAAAGTAAATATTATTTTGCTTATGCATTCATGTTACGAATGTAATATTTCTTGTGGGTTTACATACGCTTATTATCATGAAATATTGGCGAGATAAAATGTATAAATTAAGAATATCAATGTCAACATTTTACTTGGCACTTTAGGTGCAGTACAATTCCAGAATTTGAGACGTAATTCACTTTAGAGTTATATCTTAACGGAAATGACTTCGAAAACACCCAGTGTTCTGATGTTTTAGCTATTTGTGATTTTTGTTGAACGCTTGTCGTGTCTGAGGGGCTATCCACGATTTATGGAAGACACATAAGTAGAGGAGAAGTTTACTAAAAGATTACGGCTTCCTACGTATTAGAGGATGTTACGTAGCCCTACGTGAAATATTTTCTTTTAATTAACAACTCTGTTTCAGTAATTTTCAGTTTCAGTAATTCCACCATAAATGAATCTTATTTTGATCGTGTTTGAATTACGCGCAAATATCATAAGAAACTTACGCAGTTTCAGTGGAAACAATTCTTGGTATTTCCTGTTTCTATATTGGCACTCGTTGAATCCATCAAATGTTTTACTTCATCGATTTCAAATATTATTGTCGTCATTATCTAAGTAGATTTTATTAAATAAAGAGTAAACCTGATTTGCGCGTAAGACTATATTATATACTAAGATGACAGAGAATTTCTTATAAACATAATTATTAAGTTCAATATTTAACCGCCATAAATGTGATTAAATTATACTGAGATTAGCAGAATCATTTCATCTTTTTACACTTTTTACACGAAATTGGAATGGGAGGATTCAAATAAATCTTATAGTATCTTTCATGGGAGAAGGAGGGTATGAATTTTATTGAAAAATCATCTCACAAAATTTATGGACAGCTCCTGAGAGAACTGCAAAAAAGTAATCTAAAAAAAACCATTGTGCGTTTACTACGAGCAATTATGTTACAGGTTTCTGGTGAGTTGCTTTAGGTCTAGTAATTGTTACCCTTTGAAACTACATTCCCGCAAGAAATCGTATAACTTGATTTACATGGGATGATTTACTCTTGAACACACCCATCGTAAATTCTCAGACCCATCTCTCAGTCAATTCTTTTCTCCACATTCCCTGCAGTATCCTGCCATCACAAAAAGGTAGGTCGTGTGTAGTAAATTGTTGATACAAGTTTCTTGAACTGTGTGACGTACAATGCACGCCGAAGCATTAACCCTCTAGTCCAGAGTCCAAAATGTTTTTGTTGCTGTTTCAGCTTGTATTAAAGAGGAGGATAGCTGGGAATTTCCCCCTTCTGATTTTCCTCCACTTCTACATGTTATGTTCATTCCTAATCAGAGAAACATAATTCAACCTCTCGTGATCGTTGACAATTACAGTCAAAATTAAGCATTAATTTCAACTAATGTTCCAACAATTTAATGGAATGTATGTACTAAGGTACTATCGAAATATTTGTTATACGAAAAATAAATTAAAATATATTAGACAAGTCTATTTATTGTACAGACAAGTCAGACATGATCAGTACATAGAGTATATCACAATTACATACAAAATTAAAAAGAAGTATGAGATTCTTTAAAATGCCCCCCACCCTGAGTATGGAGACGTTTTCTTGAGAATTTTTTAAAGTACTGTTTTGAGGTATTAAAAGATAATTATCGAAAGTTCCACCTCTCCTCTATATTTTATTAAATTCGAACATTGCTCCTTGTTCGTGCAAGTATGTGTTTAAGTAAATTCCATGGACATTTTTTTTATGAAAATTCTCCAAAAAATAGATAATAGAATATGTATTCATATTCCATACTGTGAGCAGTTGATTTAGTTTATTCCATAGAAACACTATCTGCAATAAAAAAATATCTCATACAAACGATACTCTCTTGTACTTACCTTGTAAAAGTATGTTATTGAAACGTAGGGTTTTCCTTTAAAATTTTGAGGGTATCCCCCTTTACTGTTCTCTATTTATTTTTGTAACGTTACTCATTGCCATTCAATAGAGTAAAGGAGATAATGCAATATGAAATTTCGAGATATCAGCAAAATTGTTTTTATGAGTTTTAAAAGGTCTGGACGGATGGTCTGGGAAACTGTAAATATGAGACAGGGCTAGGGGAGTATTCACAGAGACAATATTTGACTGATACACTACCAGTTACTGTAGATAACTTCAGTGTACAGTGAAATTAGTTTTTTTTGAAGCGTCGAGTATTTCACTCTCGAAAATATCACCCTACAAATTCTTATCATCAATGGAATAGTATGGCTTTGATTGCTCAACAAATGAACCGTCACTAAGTAATGTAAGACAAGAAGTATTAGTAGTTAATTTTATCGCATTGTAAAATACAAAATAGAACTCTTTTGAACTGCACTCGGAGGAGATTGGTTACAATTAGCATCCCCGCAGGGGGTTCAGTTTCGACTGAGTATGGGTTTGGTGAACCCATGGCCCCGAGCTGGGGATTGGTACTGCACCGCCAGTCCTCGGACACCGTAAGCTTTGGACATGCTTCAGCGACCACCATTGGCGCGTTGGTGGAAAGTTGCGTGTTGCAAAGGGCGGAGATCTGTCTTTCATCGGCCCGGTCGCGAGGAAGGATTAAACCTCTATTAAAAAACCCTCAATCTCAAGGTGTATTACGCGCCCATGAGATGAATGGGTGTTGAGGATAAACACTCGCTAGCGGACAACCTCTGGGGCAACTACCGCATCTCAGTTGAATAAGGTTTAGTGGCGTGATGCGGAAGCTCCACGTCACCAGGCATATTTTCTTTCGAACTCGTGGGAGAAAATGACAGACGTTTCGGTTTTCCCACCCTGCGGAGTGGATGTGCCACAAGGTGAGTATTCCGCCCAAGTGACTTCGAAGCGGCCGAGGGTTCATAGCCCTCCCTCTTCAGAAGAAAATAAGGAACAGTTAAAGAGTATTCCGTATGAGAATACTTTTGTTGTAATGACCGGAATAAATAGAAGTTTCGAAACGATTTCACCCTTTTACATCTTCAAGGGTTTAGAAGGTCTTATTGGCTCTCTAAAGAGCATTACACTAATCAGAAACGGAGCGATGCTGCTTGAAACTTTAACAAGCAAGCTATAAGGCTCCTTCAATGCACACTGCTGGGAGAATACCCTGTCAAGTGTGAGCTCCACGCTGCGCTTAATCGTGGCAAGGGAGTGATCACTTGCAGGGATATCATGGATATGTCTTGTGATGATTTAGTAAAGGAATGGGAAGCTGACCAAGTGGTAGAGATCAGTCAGTTAACGAGGAAGGTTGAAGGTGTTCTTGAGAAGACCACCTCCTTCATCGTGGCATTTGACTGGCCTAAACTGCCGAGAGTTCTCAAAGCGCGATGGCTTAACCTGCCAGTGCAACCTTTCATTCTAAATCCTCTGCGCTGTTATAAGTACCGGAGGTTTGGACACACGACAACATCGTGTAAGGGCCGTGATACCTGCGGGAAGTGCGGGAAGGAGGCACACGAACACGGCGTTTCATGCCCGGGACCTGCCAAATGCATTAATTGTACAGGCAGCCACACGATGTGGAGCAGGGAGTTCGACTCCTTTCTTGAAGAAAAGAAAATTCAAGAAATTAAGACAACCGAGAAGATCCCGTACGGTGAAGCGCGGAAGAAATACAGGGCTTTACGCCCAGTATTTTCTACAACTTACTCCACCGCAGAGAAGACTTCTGTTATAAAGACAAGTATTTCCATCCAGGTAGATTTCACTGACGTGCCTACGAAAACGTCCACATGCCAGTGAAAATGTGTCGAGAAAAGTCCCGCCAAGACAAAATGTCAGCAAAAACCAGTTCTACTCCAACACAAAAAAAAGCTCTGTGAAAGTATTTCCAACAAGTGCCAAGAAAGAAACGAAGAAACAGCAGGGTTCCAAGGCTATACATCTAAACCTTGCGATTTTTTGAAATCAAAAACAACAACACCGTTCACAATGTCGCGGAGACGAAAACAAACGTCTCTGCACTACCTTCCTCTGAGTCGGATTGTGCATTGTACAACGGTGACGCGGAAATACAAATTCAGGAACCCGACCCTGGAGGTTCTAAATCGTGGCTTCTTCAGTGGAACCTTAATGGCTATAGAACTCAACGTGAAGAGTTAGCATGTCGCAATTTGATCTGTATTTACCTGAAAGAGACTCACCTATTACCAGAACACTCTCCGTCTCTGCGGGAATACAACAGCTTCAGATAAGACGACACTACGGGAGACCGCGCAGGAGGTGGAGTTGCCATATTTGTTAGAAACATTATCCTCTGCTCACTTGTCCTCCCACAAACTCAAATACAGGCTATTGCAGTCAAAATTCACAGCGTACCAACTACGACCGTGTGTTCAATATATCTTTCTCCGACACGAGATTTCTCGGAGTCTTCCCTCAGAGATTTAATTCATCAGCTCCTTCGACAATTTCTTCTCCTTGAAGATTTCAACGCCCACAGTGTACTGTGGGGTTTGTCGAGCGATTGCCCCAGGGGCCGACTGCTGAATTGTTTCTTTGAACGTGAAGATTTATGTATAATGAGCACCGGAGAGATGACCCACTTTGCGTTTGCCACGGGGTCATGGACTGATATACACCTTTCAATTTGTTCTCCTGAAGTTGCTTATATCTTCCAATGGAAGGTGGAAGATGATCTGCATGGTAGCGACCATCATCCAACCTGGTTGTCCTTGGAGGAACGTGCCACTGTTCCCGAATGCAAGTCATAGAAATGGATTCTCAGAAAAGCCAACTGGACACTACCGTACTCTGGCTGTCTTCAGAGAAACGGGAAGTGTCCAAGAGAGGGTCGAACATCTTACTNCATTCCGAAAACCTATGTTTCCGCGAAGACCTCATGCCCCTGGTGGAACGACGCATGTCGGTCCGCCATTCGGGTAAGGCGAAGAGCATTGCGGAAATTTAAGGGTGGCCCATCTTCGGAAAACCTCGCTGCATATCGGATTGCTAGAGCAAAAGTGCGCAGAACCATCAAAGAATCCAGATGCACCTCCTGGAAAGAGTTCGTAAGCACCATTAAGAGAAAAACATCGTCCACTAAAGTATGGGAGTCAATCCTAAAGATATCTGGAAGGTATTCGCGAGTTCCAATATCTGGACTCAATTATCAGGGTAAGAGTCTCACCAACAACAGAAATGGCAACAGTCATGGCTGAATACTTTGCTGACCTAACATCTACACAAACTGCGATCCGGATTTCGCCAGGAAAAGGAAATAGCACATAGCACCTCCTTTGGCTTTTGTTCCTCAAACTATGAACCATATAACACTGCCCTATCAATGTGGAAACTTGAGACAGCTCTAGCGACAGTCCATGACACTGCTCCTGGCCCTGATTCAATTCATAATGAAATGCTCAGAGAACTGTTTCGAATCGAAAGAATACCTTCTGGATATCTTTAATCTTTCATGGTACGAGGGAGTATTCCCTAGTTCCTGGATTGAAGCAACGCTTATTCCTTTAGTAAAACCAGAAAAGAACAAAACTGCCATCAGTAGTTATCGAAGCATTGCCTTGAAGAGTTGCGTCGGTAAAACTCTGGAGAGAATTATCAACCGACGTCTCGTCTGGTATCTTGAAGGGCGTAACTTGCTTGGTCTATCTCAGCGTGGTTTCAGGAAGTTCCATTCCACCCTGGACAAGCCTACTTCTCCTGGGTACAGCAATTCAAGATGCTTTCGTCCGGAGACATGTCGTCGGAATATTCTTTGACATCGAGAAATCTTATGATTCTCCTAGGCGTCATGGCATTTTAAAACAAATCTATGCTTGGGGATTTAGAGGACATCTTCCTCTGATGTTACTGTCCTTTTTGAATCAGCGTTCCTTCCGATACTGAATTGGAAGAGACACCTCGGATCTGCTTCTTCAAGAGAACGGTGTTCCTCAGGGCTCAGTTTTGAGTGTGACCTTATTTGCAGTGGCCATAAACAGCATATCGTCTGCTGTAAAGAATCCTGTTTTACACTCTCTTTTTGTCGATGACTGCTATCTTTTGTTCATCACAGAGTGTCACAGGTGGGGAGCGGCAAATCCAATTCGTCCTCAATAGATTAAACGAGAGACGACTGGCTTTCGTTTCTCTGGCGAAAAAACCACGCTGTGTTCTTTTTAGTAGGAGACCAAGCCTTCTGGCCGAGCCTCACCTCGCCATGGGGAACAACGTTCTAAACTTCTATCCTTCTGTAAAATTCTTAGCTCTAATATTTGATCAGAGACTGAATTGGATTGAACATCTGACAGACCTAAGAGTGAGAACATTAAAGTCTCTGAATCTATTGAAGTGCCTGATTAGCAGGAAATGGGGCGCTGATATCTTCTCCTTGCATTGAAATGGGGCGCTGATCTCTTTTATCGAGCATTTGTAAGATCTCGCCTCGATTTTGGCTGTGCTCTACTCCTGCAAACTATTTAAAGAAGTTGGATAATATCCACCGTGCAGGAATCCGACTAGTTACGGGAGCCTACCGTACTAGTCCCATTCCTAGTTTGTATGCCGACAGAGGGGAACCATCTCTTTACTTCCGGCGGCAACTCCTCATGCTACGACACTTTTGCCACGTGCTTAGTTTACCCGACAATCTGGTACACGCAGTATTTCATCCTTACTCTTCTTTTATCTGTTTCTACAAGAACAGACTGAGAACAACCAAACCTCTTGGGTATCGCTCCAAAGAAATTTTGGAAACATTGATTATACGCACACCTAATGTCTTAAATCAAGGTTTTAGTAAGACTCCTCCTTGGGCTATGCACATGCCGAAGATTAATTTCGATCTCTTGCATCATGACAAGAACACTCCAGCTGCGATGTTGAGGGAACACTTTCACCAAATCCTCGACAAACACCGGGTCCATATCCCTGTGTTTACAGACGGGTCGAAGCAGGCTGATGGTGTCGGCTGCTCCGTGGTGTCTCCCCGTAAGACCTGTGGCTTCATCTTAGCGACCTGCGCAGCGTTTACACCGCTGAGTGCTACGCCATATTGAGAGCATTGCGATCAACAAAGTGCTCCCGCGGATCAAATTTCCTGATTTATACTGATTCTCTAAGTGCCCGTCAAGCAATCCAGACTATGTATCCAGCTGATAAGCTGATTCAGAACATCCAGGATGTGCTTTCCTCGCTCCAAAGTGGTGGAAAGAACATAATGTTTTGCTGGATTTCCGGACACGTGGGAATCAGAGGAAATGAGGAAGCAGACATTTCCGCAAAAGCGGCTTGCCTCAAGAATCGCGTGGATTTCTTTACGATTCCAAAAAGGGAACCCCTAAATTCCATCAAGACAAGGATTCTGAGTGGATGGAACAATGAGTGGTTGGCTGTTGTAGGGAATAAGCTCCGACTTATCAAATCCTCTGTTAAGTCATGGAGCAGTTCTTATAGGTCAGCCAGGCGCGACGAGGTCTTGCAGACCCGCCTGTGCATAAGACATTGTCCCCTCACTCATCAGTATCTTTTATTACTTGATGATGAACCCGTTTGTGAGGAGTGTAGCTCTTCTCTGACAGTGCGTCATCTACTAACTGATTTCAGAAAATACGCCAGAATACGGAGACAAATTCGTCTGGCTGCAGATTTACCAACAATTCTCGGAAATGAAACGGATAATGTTAATAAACTATTGAATTTTATGAGTAGATCGGGGCTCCTCCCGCAAGTTCTCTGGAGGGTTTAAATTTGCATTCTTCTTTCCTCTCCCCTGTCTTCTTTCCTTTTATCTTTCCTTTCCGTGATTTGAAAATTATAATTTTTAAATTTTTTCCTTTTTATGATATAATGTGTTCGACAACTGTTTCCTTTTCTTTCATGTTTTATTTAGATATGTGTTGGGTTCAGGAGGGTTTTTTAGTGGGTTCTATCGAGATATTCGGCGAGTCTCACACACGGTGAAGAGTCTTTACGGCACTTCTCTATGGTGCAAAACTGCATTTTTCCCCACCTGCAAGGGCTCTAATGACCTTACCGTTGACGAGCCCTAAAGCACCACAAAAAAATAGAAATAGCATTCAGCTCAACTACAAGCAATTCGACTGGTCTACTTCCTGAGTTGCAATATTTCTATCATAGGTGGAAACTATACATTGTCAATTAAAAAGAAACATTTTTTGACCTAGATATTAAACTTGCTGATATGCATAATTTTAATTTACACATAAAATATCTCTCAACTCAACGGCAACCCAACATCTCTCCTTCCCAATTCCCTCTCCCAAGTCCAACGGTTAGGTAGAAGAGTGGACCTCGTGGCCTGAACCTCGCCAAAAGACATAATGAATAAATACAAAATTAAAAATAAATAAAACAATTTACTGATATAAAAAATAACATGAACAACATTCTTGTTACGTTTTACTTGATCCACACAATTAATAACCCTCCTGATTTGCTCTTGTTCATCACTGTGGATTGTTTTCCTGTATAATATATATACTCATTGTTTAATTACAAATATTTAAAAAAACGTACTTCCTAGTGTAACAACAAAGCTAAAATACGCAGACGAAACTGACACTCTTGACAATGACGCGGGCGCATCTCTACGACATGTGTGTTGGGTCCGCTGAGGGCGAATGTTCGCAGGTTAAGGGTCACTTGACAACGTTGTTGGAAATATACGTTCGCGCTTACCTTCCTTTCCAAGGTTAGATATAGCAAATTGGTATTGTCGGGCGTCGATCCCCATTATTTACACCATTATTATGGTTTTATATTAAAACAAAAATTGTACTTAGAAGTTGACATTTGTATGGAATGGGTTTAACAAGTATTGTAAATTATTTTGTGAAGACCGTAGTCGTACCGTAAATGTACTGTTAGAACTCATTACAAACTGTAGAAATGTGAAAAGTTAAAAAGTAGAAAATATTTAACATGATAAATAGTTTTATCTTTAAAGAAAGATGTTTAAAAAAAGTATATGGTAGTATACAGAAGCAACATCTTATCCGTTCTAGTTGATAATTTCTTCTTAAACTGGAAACACCTTTCCATACCTTACTTACCAAACATGATCATGGATGTGTGTCAAGAGAAAAGCTTAATAATATATCTTCTCTCCGACTGTACCGTTTCCATCGTATTCAGCTTCTCTTGGTGACAGTCAACTGACTCTATAACGTGGTAAATAAGAACAAGATTTCGTGGAACAAAAAAAGCGAGAATACAATGTGACACAAACCTTATGAAACATTTATAAGGTTTTATTATTTTATAAAATCATTTGTCACTGACACTATCGCGTTTAGACAATACGTGCGTGTACCAAATAAACGGGTGGGGCTGCTAGTTTAATATTTTTTCTTTCTTTTTTGCGTTTTGAAAATGACAAGGAATATCTGGCTGCGTAAGACCTCAAGACTTGAATCTTCTGAATGTTTAAAAATACGTGATATAATCGAGAGAAACAATCGAAATGGGCAATTTCATATTCTTTTTACGTCGTTCACATATACCAAAATGTTGATGTTTTAAATATTGATCAGCAAAGGTTTTCAATTTGCTGACACATTGAAGGGTCTATGAGGTTAACAATTGAGCAGAGGTTTATATTTTTTTAAAATGTGAATGTTTGCCCTACGATATATTGTCAACTGTACCTCACGAGCTCTAATGACATCCATGTCGGCGAGCCATAAAGCCCCAATAAAAAAAGTACCTCACGGCTCAGTTCTCGAAAAAAGTGTAATGAATTAATTAGGAAAGACATAGAACAAATTCTGTGCAGCAGACTATATAATAAACCACGATTCATGAAATACAAGTACTTCTTTGAAATGTTAAGTGTAAAATGTTTAAATCTCTAAATGTTTTCTAATCTTTAATGGAACATATTTGACGTGATAAGATCATATTTTTACCTCCGAAAGGCTTTAAGTTAAGTTTTCAATTTTTTGACAACATCCAAGTAAAACGTGTTTCGTTCTTTACGCTTTAAAAGTTTTGTTTGAAAATGTTCTATCAAATACCACAATCGGAAAGGAAACTTTGGAGGTAACCTTTTTATATAAAAAAAGTGTACGGATACACAATTTATGCATACACGGATACCCTGTATTATGCATTTTATTCGGAACATAAAAATGGTGCGTAGAGTATTCCGAGCCCTCACGAAGGTCATTTTTTGAGAGAGGGGGAATTAAAATATGACTTCACCCCATATTCCAACTCCGATAAGTGATAGCCAATTGAGATGGGAATTCACTGGCTATTAGTTTCATTATACAAACAAATATGAAATATACAACGTTAAGTATATTATCTCAAAAATACGTAATATTTTTAACGCTGAAGGCATTAACAGCACATTGAATCAAAACAACAGTAAAATTGTCCATTTCTGTTGTATTTTACTTCAATAAAATGGTACCATAAATAAATTATATATTTTCTTTTCCAAGTAGATGTGCAAATTTGATGAGTTTTCTGAAGAACGAGAGGAAGGATATAACTTCCTTTATCCATTACCACCTTTAGCAAGGGCTCTGTGTACATGTATGATTATGTTCTAATGTGCTTTCTTTTCAATAAAAGTTTAGTTTGATCTCCTTCTGTTTTTTTTATTTCCGCGCCCAAAATATTTGGAGAAAATCACGCGACTTTTATATCAATAAACCACATTCATCATCAATATTTTGTTCCGTTCTCTCAATGGGCGTATCTAAACATGGACAGGGGGGCATGACAACTTCCTTAATTTGGTAATAAATAAAATTTTGCTCTCAGTAGTTACTTTTGTTTGACAATGAGCACCAAAGTTTCCAAGTGGGTTTTGCTGTACCTTTATGTAGATGTTTTTATAGATGTACATGTTACATACATGTACATATGATGTCCTAAGCCACTGAGAAAAACGAAGTTTTATTTCAAGTTTACATTGTATTTTTTAAAAGAATTATTGTAATGCAGATAACAATAAACGGATTATTGGCTCCTTGTATACAATATGAAGTTTAAAGACTATTTCTTATAATGCCACTTTTAAATTATGAATAATGCATATACCGTGAAATCATGATACTTATACGAATTTAAATCTGAGATCGTTGAAATAAATTTTATGGAATATAGTTTAGTTAGAAGGAAAAATTTGCCCTTCTATTCAGCACAATTAAGATAACAAGAACTATTATTTTAAAAGTGTGAAATTTTGTGACCCTTGACAACGCCCGATTCGCTAACAATAAGATTAACAGAAGTGGGTTTTTCATAATATTGAAGTCAATTAAGTTGCAATATGTTTGGCTTCTTATTCAGAACTCTTAAAGTAAAAAGAATCTCGCTATTTTAAAAGTGTGAATTTTTATATCCCTTAGCAATCCCCAAATCAATAATAATAACAGATGTAGGGTTTTCATAATGATTGACAAAATAATTTCTTTTAAATGAGACTTGTGAATTATTTTTGAGAACGTTTAAGGTTTTCCCACTTTTCAAAAATTATTCCTATTTATTCCAAGCAAAGCATGTATAAGAGTAGCATAATTTTCACCAATTCAGTTATTCCGTGTTCTTCAAAGTGTGAAGGTCAAGTTGTGTGGCCTGTACGAAGACTTGTGCGACCTGAGTTTCATACAACTTTTTTTTAAATTGTGTAAAAGGAATCTGCGTGATGTGTTATTAAACAATATTTGTTATTAGACAATACTTATATTGTGGTATTAAAAATATTTATAATAGTTATTGGTTTTTGACCCCCACCCTAAACGATATCCTAGTTACACCCATGATTATTTGTGTTATATTTTGCATTTCTTAAAGGTACCAATGAAAGAATTAAGTTTTGTATACATTTTACATAGCTCTGGGGTCAAATTTGACTTATGTTGAACACTTAAATGAGTCTCATAACACAAAATCCATGAATTCTTCGTAATTGACCCAGTTTTCCATCATGTATAATAATTATTTAGAATACATCTAAAGTAAAATACAATTCGTTAGTTCATCGCTTTGAAAATTTTGGAACATTTCTCAATAATTATTTGTTATAATAATCTCAGAACGAGTGTTGCAATGAATTTTGACATTTGGACTCGAGCTCATTGATCTAATGTATGGGTTTTAAATTCCGCATTCATAGTGAATGTTTGGGCGAAATAAGTAATTTCACTTCGACACTACACAACATTTGAACTTCGCTTAAGGAGATGTTTAGGAAGGCACGAATTACACCATTCAAGTTACAAAACGACTAAAGTCAGGAATAGTATAGTCAGGACTTACGTCAATCATCATTATATTACTAAGTTATAAACTTTTACAACCTTTTCATAGACAAATATTTATATTTCACTCATGACTTTTCTACAATGATTTTGGCTTTCGTCGGGTGATACATAAACTGTTCAGTATCTTAGTAATACGTCATGAATGAAATTTCATAATATGTACAAACAGAAAAAAACATAAGCAAAAAAATAAAAAAACTATACACAAAATTATTACAATATTGGTAAATAAATAACCGATAATTTCTCTGTCGAATACGTTCCAATTCCCCGTAGTGGTTCTCATGTGTATCATTTTCGACATGTAACGCTAGTAATTTTGTATTTCTATTTGTATTATTTCTGTTATTGCATATTATATAACCTCATTCATGACATGTTACTTGGGTACTGCTCTATTTATGTATTACCTGCCAAAATCCCGGGAGAAACATTCTGCGTGAAACATAGTTACTTGTCTATAGAAATATAGTGAAAATTTATAATTTAATAAAAACAAGAACCTTGAAATTTTTGTTAGATAAATTCAAATGGTTTTAATGGAAGTACGTTGTGGAAACCCTGGCAAACCCAAGACACATTTACTCTTCTCCATCACTACAGTTTTTGATATAATTCATATTTCCATTCTTCCGGAAAATCCTTGAGTAAACATTAAGGTTGTACTTATTTTTCCTTACATTAATTAACGAACTGCCACGTAATTTTCCGAAAGATGAGGGCACTGTGTTTTCGATGATTTACAGCGCTAACCTCCACAACCCTTTTCTCGCAAGGAAGGTCGATGACGACCGACGACGACCGACGACATATCTTTGAGGACGAAGAGGTCTTCGACGTCATTTGGGTGGGCAGCGTAGCAAGGAGAGGACGAGGCCACGTCCCTCCGGAGGCCCTTCGCGGCCCAGACCCACTAACACGCCTGCGCTTTCTCCGCCTGCGCCACCGGACGGCGCGGCGCGGTGGGGCGCACGGGAACAGCGGCCAGGTACTTATTAAGCCGGGAAACGTGTTCGAAGCTTCCTACTGTATCATTACGACAATAGTACAAGCGAACACCCTCAATTCACCGAAACCGTTTATCCAAAACCCAATTACTACCAATTAAATCGGTAAAAGCTACCAAATTAATTTTGAAAATACTTGTTTCAATCCTCCCGTACTAGAGTTCACATTAGTTTTTCACGTTCTATCTGAAAGATTTATTGATTCTAGAAGTATGTATTAGTAACTATGCAAATTTGTCACAACTACCGAAATGGAAAATGTGTTGCCTCAGGTTTTCTAGGAAGCAATGAGGAATAATAATTCAATGAAGGATTGTTGGTTTCGAAACAACAACACCGAAATAAAATTTCCCCAACCTAAGATTACATTTTATTCGATTGAAACTATTTAGTAATCAAAGCTATGTAGATAACCTATAACTGCGTATAACCTGAAGTTGTGCAGTATTTTATTTATTGTATTTATTGAAATTATCCTACGCTATAATGAAAAAGAATTTCTCTATCGTTACATTACATTATTGAATTCTTGAGCATTCTTTCGATGTGATTAATGGAAAAATAACTTAATGAAATCATTTAAGTATCCATCATTTCTTTTTACTTATCAAGATCAATTAATATATGAATTTATTCCCATGCAAGAATATAACTTACAAAATACTAAGTGGAATATCCAGAATACTTGGCTAACTGAAGCAAAACAACAGGAATAGCAACGTAATATGGTGTAAAGAAATTAATAATGAAATTAACATAAACTTGACTGTTATCAACTCAAAATTGACAAGTAGTTACATAAAAATTACAAATTACAAATTAATGTTACGCATACAATACAACTGGATTTGTTATCATTAGAAACCTGTAATTGATAGTTATACATACTAAAGAGATTGAGCTTTACGCCAACGTCAGTTCACATAATTCTTCCATTTTACTTATTTTTATTTACTCAAACTTTTTCCCTGTTTAAACTTGCATTTGACTTCTTTTGTTTTTCTCCGAATGAATTCATTTTAGTCAACAAGGTGATTTCGACTTCCTTGAGTGAGAGAAAGAGAATTTACCTTACAATCAATTATTTTCCATTGTTGCAGGTAAGCTTTCAGTCCCGCGTTCACTGAAAGTAGTTAGACTCACTATCCGCATGTTTACCGCAAGCTGAGGAGATAGTTGAAAGTAACTTAAATATTTTGTATTGAATCGTATCCATATATAAATAAAATGAAACACATGCGTCATATCTCTTAAAAATGATAAAATGCACTCTAGAAGTTTATTGAAAATCTGCAGTAAAAGGGAAAAATAGGGGTCACGGGCATGGTTGGGGGAAAAAGGGAAAAGAGGCTTAAAAATGTATTCTTTGTCGCCTAGAGACACAATTTCACACTGTGGTATCTTTCTGAAGAGATTTAATTTATCTACGAAAAAGAGGTGCGCTTTTAAAAATCCAAACTCTGCTTATGAGATCTAAAACAGAGGTGTAACCAACTAGAATGTCATAAAACTTGAATCAGTAGATTCGTATTTCGTTCATGTCATCAGTTTAAAAGTATGTTTGTGAAAGAATTTTAATATGAAAGTTCGTTGTTAATAGTAGGATATCGGTGAGGCGATGCTAGTATTCATTTTTAAGAATAAATGTGGTGTTGTCGACTAGAAAAATATTTTTCAGATAGTGCTTTTGCCAGATTAGCTGGCATCTTCAGTCTAAAATAAAACGAAATACAAGAAATATAAACAATATGTAAGAATGAAAAGTACAAGAGTTTACTGTTAAGTTTCTGAAAATTTGAAATTTGTTAAAATTATATATTTTTTTGAAATTTATTAAAATATAATAAATGTTTGTAAGTGTATTGGAAACAGAGCAATAAATTAATGTAGAATGAAT
>NNCF01131232.1:34212-70616 GCA_002313205.1 Laupala kohalensis | reverse complement strand
TTTTGACAATAAATTTATTATTATTATTATTATTATTATTATTATTATTATTATTATTATTTGATCTAAAGCACCCAAACAAGTCTTAAATTGAAAGAAATATCGATCTCCAATTGAGTATGCCACCACGTGGAAAAGAGAAATACTTGCCGTTGTCTCTAGTTGACGAGATAGAAGTCACGGAAAATTCACGAGACCCGTAGGCGTCACGGAAAATTCGAGTAAAGCAGATACGTCTATTGTTGCAGTAGACATTGATTGCCTTACTTTATCAGAATCATTCATCAGAAAGACTCTGAACCCATATTTTGGAGCCTTTGAGATTATCACTATGTTTACTTGCCATAGTATTAGCTAATATGCCATATTATTTTCAGTCATTGATTTCGAATTATCTGGAATATCTTGCTTGACGATAACGAGGTAATCGTTGAAACATGTCCTGTAAAATGGTACAGTAAATAAGAAACAACTGTTTTATGAGGAAAGAAGATTATTTCTAACAACATATGAAATTTATCGGGAATATATTATCACAGAGTGAGAATGAGAATAAAATAAAGGGAATTGCATTATTCTTTACAACGTTACTCCAAATTTGTTTTAAACATTATTGATTTTTGTTTACTTAATATTTTCATACTGATAACCATATTTCATAAACATATTTTCATATGTTTGAAGTTGAAGCAAGGCTTTTTTCGAAATTTCGGATAAAGCTAAAAATTTATCTCTTTTCCAAAATATTTACCTCATTAGATACTCAAATTATGCTATATTCTTATCAACCGCAATAGAGACTCCTAATAAATATGATTATTCATGCATCCAACATCATCGGATACTTCGAAAAATTGAATTTCTGATACCAACAGATTACTATCTTGAGTATATTTTTCCCATTACGACATGCTCTTTGTACATTTCAAGTATTTTCTAGAAATGGAAATGAAACAGTCATAACGAGTACCTAATTACAGAGAGGTAATTATTAGTGTCGCCAAAGAGATGATTTCGACTCCTTGTCCTCCTCCGTGCGCGCGGGAGTAGGCCACGTTGGACAGGCGAGTGACCTTCGACCTCGTTGGGATCAAGGTTCCACAACTCGCGAACATGAACGAGGGTCCTCAGGAAGCAGTGCAAAGTGTGTCACACCATCGTACTTCTGCTTTCTAGGTAAGAAACTTCTGACTGAAGTCCAATACTCGACAGCATTTCATTCTGTTAAATCTACCGGTATTAGAATTTCTTTATGGTCGTACAGGGTTGTAGAAGTCTTCAACCTTCTGTTTGTCTGCGTTCATTAATGATAATTTTGAGTCATTTTCTGTTACTCTCAACCTAATGTTAATTTGAATTTTGAACGAATTCAGATTATTTGGAGCAGTGTTTCCCGACCTTTTCCAGTTCGGAACCCTCCAAATATTCTTTAATTACATTTAATGGGACCCATCAGCATGAGCACCGGGATCAGGGGCTGGGGCATGATGGGGCAGTTGCCCCACCTTAAGAGTTGGGGCTTTTACCGAATTTTCCATATGGGACATTCAGTAAAAGAAATAGTTGAAAAATTTATAACTAATCTTCACAAACTCTTATTCAAAAATTGATATTTTTTAATAAATAGAATTTTAAATGCTATAGTGTTTATTATTGTATGGCATTCAATTCTCTTTGATAGTGGTTGCATACATAAATCTTCCCCACCTTACGTTTGTAGCTGGATACGCCCATGAACAGGATAGTTTCTATGTTTTTAAAATAAGTAATGATTCTGCTAACATCGAGTACTTTAAGTCCTACATTACCCTTTTTTAAATTTCTCTTTAAACTACACATACTCCATTGCAGAAACATTTAAACGGCCCTAATTCAAAAGACTATTTAACCCTCGAAAAATAAATTGTAAATTGTCGAACCGAGAGTTGATATATGAGAAAACTTAGAATTGCAAAAATCACGAGGTAGGGAAAGGCCGCTTTCAGTTGCAAAAGATTTCTAGATCGGAAAAGCGGAAAAAGTTAACGAGATGTTAGTCAAACGTTTCGTCCGCAAAATGCAGGTATATGCAGAGAAAGGTGCGTGAGGCTTGACGCTGAAACTTTGATCGGAACCAATTGCTGTCCAAATAATGACAACATTTGGTATTTACAAATTAAATTTAATTAATACGTATTAAATAATCAACCAAGTTATCGCACAAAGTCATGAATTGTTTTCTCGACGGTGGATGGTCGTAAAACAAGATTAGATTTGTTAGATAACTCTCCGTACAAATAATCAATACAGAGTTTTTATTTATTTTTAACGACGTGTCTACTTATTCCGATTTCGGCGCTTCCAATCCTAACATATTTTACAATTTATTTTAAATTTTGAATTTAATAGTCTAAAAAATGCACGCTTAGCTTGTAAAATCCACTACTCGCGCCGAAATCGCCGACGTTGGGCCGACTTTCGACGTATTTCGACTTCGATATCGAGTCGAATGACGACGTCGAATAAACGACGCCGTCCCGGTGTCGTATTTCCCGAAATGTGATGTCGAGACAACGTCGTTATGCGACGTCGAGACAACAATAATAAACTACGTTGTTTCAACGTCGAGATCGAGTCGAAGATCGATGTTGAGATGACCCCATTATACGACGTTGAGACGACTCAGTTATAATTATAATAAATAATAATTATTATAATAGCGCACGGGTCTCCGCTCCCGTTAATTGTGGCCCATTTCTCTTTCGATGGTCGTGACCACATTCGCAGATTCGACGTTCCGTCTTTCACAGCCATCTGGTAGTGAAAGTTGGAACTCTTCGTGGGTGCATTTTTCGCCAAGAATTAATTTTGCCGAGAACATACTATATTTGACTTATGGAGATTACCATTTTACGAGTTTACTATTCATGGTACCAATAGTAAGACAGAGCAATAAAAGAGGATAAAAACTTAGCATTTTTCACCATGTTGCAGTAACGTAGTGGTAGCGTGCACGCCTTAAGATGGTAAGAACCCTGGTTCAATCCACGCCGCAGTCCGACTTGAAAGACGGGGATTGTAAAACAACGTTTTTATAGGAATGACTGTTACAAGTCATATAATATGATTTAACAAGTTAAAACTATGGATAATATTTTTAAAAGTTGTAATAAAAATGATAATTCAACATTTTCAGGAAAGTCGTGTGACGACGTTGTTTTGGCGTCGAATAAGCATTTTTACGACGTTGTGAAGACGCCGTTCTCCGACGTTCTCCGACGTTCAATCGCCGTTACATGTGTACGCGTTGTCAACGTCTTCACGACGTTGTTTTTGACGTCACCACGACTTTGACGACGTTGTAACGCCGTCGTTACGACGAAGTTTTTTCGTGGGTAGATGTGAACATACCTTTTCATTTTCTCTTCCTCAGCCAGTCATCAAAGATCAATAGTTGGGAAGACGAAAAGAAAACACAGGAAAATTGATAGCTGGTCTATATCTTCATCTTTTGTCGATTTAACGAACGACTGAGTAAGAGAGATCTTCTAAATATGCATGTTAAAAAAGTTGGTGATATATTTTTATACGTTTATTTACTATTGATATGGGAGTGTAGACGGAAGGGTACCTAAACTCAAATCAACATCAGCTACCCAAACTCTTAAAATCTCCTAAGCAGCTCTAAGTACCACACTTGCATATGGAGTGATTTTTTTTTTCGTGTTAAACATTAGTTGAACGTAATAGACAGAACGATTAAATGAAAATGTTTTAGTTATATTGCAACGTTCTCGGAGTACTTTGAAGATCTGACTCTTCAATTAAGCGGGAATAGAAGATTCTTGAACTGAATTTCTATAAAATTTCTAACATTCATAACTTGAAGTATTGTCCAATATGAAGGACGCATGTCCGGAAATGTCTCTCGAAGGAGATAAAATGACACCAACAAGACACAACAAGACAAAAAGGTGTGCAAACCGCATTATTAAGAAAGTACTATTGGTATTCAAATTTCAAGATCAACTTATCACAACAGATTTCTATTCCGAGTACGTACTCGTGGAGGAATGCTTGCAGCTGGGTGAAAATTTTGACAGACAGTGTCCTTAACCCGGGACCTCCTGCCATGCAAATAGTGCTCATTACCAACATATTTAGTGCACAAGAAGAAAACATTAAGGCAATAATTTTTGAAAATTTAATGAACATTTCCATCTACTAATTGAGCTTGTGAAGCACCAGGAAGGAAAGGAGAATTATTTTATGATCGTCCTCAAAATATATAAATATATTAGTGTCCGACCTCTACTACAAGAAAAATACACATTTCATGTTGCTAAATGTTATAAACAAATCCTCTTTATAAGATATGTGTAATAAATTAATATGTGTATTTTAGTCATTCTCATGAGGATCGACGTATTTTCGCTGCATTTGTGCTTTAAATAATAATCTGACATGCTACACTAATTTTGAACACTCGTTTTTGCTTGAGGAATTTTCTTCATAAAGAAATATAATTTGTTAATTTTTCTTGGTGCATTGCCAGCATGGAGGTACAGGATATACTTCCTATATCACGTCTGAAGACAATGCGACTTTTGTTAAAGAAAGAGTCAAACGACAATCTAAATTTATAGTCAAGTTTTAAAATCACAAAATAATTGTCCTCGTCCAATAGCAAAAATCAGTAGAATTAATTATTAATTTATAAAAACTGCTTTGGGGAATATTTCCAAGATTCTTGAATAGAAAACAACTTGACTTCAGTGAACGTGGATATTATACCCTAATTAATTTTTTGTTTTATTACGGAGAATTTGTTTATAACATTTAGTGAAGGAATATTTAATGCGGAAATACTTTTATGTGAGGTCGAGAACTAAATGGTTTGCGTATTTTGAAGACGGTCATTTACGAATTTACGTTTTTTCCTGGTGTCTTGCTAGCTCAAATACTAGACGGAAAATTATTATTATTTTTACCAAAATTGTTGTACTAATGGTTTTTCTGGTGCACTGAAGTTTTAGCTAACGAGCACTATTTTAATTGTTATTTAGGCGTTTCAGCATTCTAAAAGAAAATATTTAGAAAAACAATCCTTTTAACGAATTATTTTGTTTTTCTATGGAGAATTTGTTAATACAATTTAGCAAACAATTCCAAATGTGAATTTTTCTCTTAGTAGAGGTCAAGCACTAAACAATTTGCGTATTTTGAAGACTGTCATTTATGAATTGACATTTTTCTCCTACTTTTCTAACTTAATCATTCGAAGGAAAATGTTTATTGACTTTTCAAAAATAATTGCATTAATGTTTTCTTAGAACACTAAATATGTAGAAAATGAGCCCTAATTGTAAGTGAAATTGAAAAGTGACCCTGCCATCAAAAATAAAATATATTGGAAGAAAAATTATTTTGATGAATTTATGTTGTGTTGAGGAGGATTTGTTTATAACATTTCGTGAAACAATAACAAATATGTATTTTACTTACACATCCCATAATAAATTTAAAAAATATTTACTCATTTCATAGCGCGACATTGAATGTTCTCTACAATTCGTCATCTGACAAACATTTGATTTACTCATTTCATAGCGCGACATTGAATGTGCTCTACAATTCGTCATCCGACAAACATTTGTCTCAACAAGAACCTTTATTATATGTTTATTACGTGATTATTATAACCTCAATAAATACAGAACATTGCTTTAAGGTTGCTTGTCAACATTTACTCAAATATAAAACTTGAACTGACAATAATAAGTTATTGTCATTGTATTATCAATTAGAAAATTTATTTATTCATTTCATTGCGTCACATGCTTTACAAATCGTCATGTGACAAACATTTAAAAATATTTAAAAAAATTAATGAAAAAAGAAACATAGTAGCCCACATTGCCCAGTCAATGAAGGTCAAAAAACATATACACCACTTCCCAAGGATCATTTTCACAAACGTTTCTAAGAATCCCCCTGGAGCTTGACACCCCCAACCCCCTCAAAGATGTCAAATGTGAACATTTACGGAATATTCATTATCTCTGTTACTAAAGATCGGATCGAGTTCAAATATTTTTTGTTTTATATATTATTATATTGGCTACAATATTAATGATCTTCATATTCGCGATAAAACGAATAGTTTTCTATCAATTATAGAATATATGTGATAAAAAAATCGAGTTTTCACATTGACATTTTTGGTTTTTGTGATATATATTTTACATGTGAAATGATATGGAAAAAATCTTCGTATAAAAGTTATAGCTCAAGGGTTTTTAAATGTATTGATGCCAATTATTATGTATTTATGTGAGATACTATCGCTGTAGAGAGGGATGTAAGCCAGAAGATGTAGCATGCATCGTAGCCGTCTAAGCACGTACGTACTCAAAGTGCATGCAGCAACTAAAAATATTTGGCATATTGTGATACAAGTTTTTCCTTTAGTACATTAGTCTTTGGACAAATTTAAGCGATTTTACCCGCAGGAAACTCGGAGTTTTTGATTTGACCACCTTCTTAGGGGTGATTTTCCAAAATTTTCCTAATAAAACTTTTTAAACTACAGAGGAGATCTTGGAGTCATTTCCGCATGATTCTCATACTCCAAGAACGAATCAGAACTCAGAATTACATTTGAACATGAACTTGAACACTTTTTGAACTCATTTGTTCTATTTTTCGTGAATCTGATTTTATCACCCGCTAACGTGGAATAGACGATACTTGATCACAAGGGACATCGGAAAATATCAATATCATAGCGTGCATGAGTGGACAAAATCCTTGAACGGATTCCATTGAACAGACATAAACAATTTAGAACACGACTGCAGAGTGTCCGAACATGTCCGTGTGACAATAGTTTTATAATAATTTAAGTACTGCGGAAAATACTGTTCAATATCATTTTTTATAGGTTACGTATTTTATTATATATTTCTAGAATTCGTACGAACTTGTAAAATAAACTTGAACGGTTTTCATTGAACAGACTTCCGAATAATGTTAGGTCACTGAAATCAGATATAAAGTAAACGATACATTTTAGATGTATTTTATAAAACAACGTTATAAAATATGATTCATTAATAAGTTATAGTTTTTTATGGCTCCTACCAAATTTCCTATTTCATCAGTAGTCATCCGAGTCCATCTGTGGATATGTTAAAGGGAACAAGAGCAGATACAAAAAAAAGGTGTTTTACCATTCATTTTTCTTGACTTGGAATTTAAATCCTACATGCTTGCACATGTTACACATAAGTACATTTTCTTTATGTACAAATTTAATAGGCAGACAGTTCAACCAGGGAAACATTGCAGTTCAGCCTTGTGGCACAAACATCTCGACAACCTTATTGCAGGGTGTTATGCTGCCACATTTGATGTTTATCTCGCGACAATCTTCCCAGATACACGATTAATCTATCCAGTCTGAAGACCAGGATCCTTCTGGAGTTTTCTGTCATTACAGTTGTGTGGATAAGGCACATTAGAGACAAAAGTGTTGTCCACGGTGCCTCATATTTGTCCTGCCTCGGACGTTCTTTAATCAATATAGTGCATAAATTTATAAATTATAAAGAAATAAACCTATTGAAAAACTTCGTTTTCTGAGATTCACTGAAAAAACTGTGCATTTTCAAGGAAATACAGCACAAATAAGGCAAAAATAATAAATATCGAAATTCTGGTCAACATTTACCGCGATATAAACATTGAGCTAATAATTATAAAAGTTATTGTGTTCGCATTATCAATAAGAAAATTCATTTCCTGTTCGCGATGTCACATTGAATATTCTTTACGAATAGTCTTCTGACATAATTATTTTAAAAAAGTGTGATTAAACGACAAACGTTATAATAAGTTGATTATAAGTATAATATCTCCTCATCAAGTCAGAACATTAAAAAAAATATAATAAGCATAATTATTTTATATATTATTTTTATTTTATTTATTACTGCTGCCATACGTGGTGTATTGTTTTCAAAATGGACAGTCTTTCTGTAAGGTTCTGATATCGTGGCAGTTTTTCGATAGGTTTAATTGTTTACAATGCATAAATTACTTATAATTACGTTTCTTGTTTAGTAAAATTGTTTAAATAATTGTAGATTTTTTTTCACATAATTCGTAAAGAATATTCAATGATACGTAATGCGATGAGTACATTAATTTTCTTATTTAATTCTCGATCATAATAAAATTGCAATATATTTAATTAAAAGTATATATTTCCTTGAACTTGTACAATAGTTTTTAAATTTATTACTGCAGCCAAATTTGTGCTGTATTTCGTCCATTGTGCAAGGTTTATATGTTCATAAATTATTGATTTCAGAATAAATTATCATTCGGTAATTAATTTGCAATAAATGATTACAAATTATTCCCGTATGTTTTATTTTGAGTTAATTCCTTATAGTTCTGCCAGCTTTGCAGAGGTTTGTTCCTTGTTCTTTTGTCGTGAACAACCGCAATTATTTGTTTAATGACGTGTAATGAATTTCCTTTTGCAGTATTAAATTCGTCATTAATATGTGGTAAGAAATTTCACACAAAAATGTTTATAATTATTGAAAATGATATATGTTGTTCAGGTTCACATTGAAGCTGAAAAAAAACCGCAATAATTATTTACTAACAATAGGTGAATTTATTTTTTAAGCAACATATTCTAATGGTTTGTGTTGAGTCAAATTGTTGAAATAATTGTAATTAATTTTCAGAAGATGATTTGTAAAAAATATTCAACGGTACACCATGCGATGAGTACGTGTATTTTCTTATTTTTAATCAATCACAATAAAAATAAAATATGATTAATTTAAAGCTTCTGTTTTGGTGTATGTCGACAAGAATTTTGAAATTTATTACTGCAGCTATACTAAAATATATATTTTCTGTGAAGCTAAGTTAACGTGACAGTTTAGCGACGGGTTTAAATGTTTATAATATAAAACAATGTTCTGAATTGATTGAGGAGATAGTAATCTCATTATAAACATTATAATGTTTCTTGTTTAGTCAAATTGATGATATGAATAGAAATGTGTTTCAGATGACAATATGTAAACAACATTCAATTTGAAGAAACACAGGGATAAAATAAAATTCCTTATATATTATGTGATCAAATATTTTTTTGTTATTGTTAATATTTTGATGAACGTTGACATGAATTTTGTTATTTATTACTGCTGCCATAGTTGTGCTGTCTTGTTTTAAAAAAATAGTTTTTCTCTAAGGCTTAGGTAACATGACAGATTTGCAATAGGTTAGAACGTTTACAACATATTAAAGACGTGTTTTGAATTGATTTAGGAGGAAATAATCACATAATATACTTATTATAAAGTTTCTTGTTTAGTGAAATTGTTTAAATAATTGTAAATTTTTGTCAGATTTTTTGTAAAGATTATTCAGTGTGACATAATGCGACGAATAAATTAATATTCTTATTTATTACGAGATGACAATAAAGTTTTATTATTGTAACTTCAAAGTCCATATTTTGGTACATGTTGACAAGAATTTTGAAATTTATTAGTCGCCGTATTTGTGCTGCGCTTTTTTTAAATACTACTTTTCTCTGAAGCTAAACGAACGTTGCAGTTTTGCGAAAGGTTTTATTATTTATAAATTATGACGAGGATGTTCTGTGTTGATTGGATGGGTAATAATTTTACAATCAACTCATTATAATATTCCTTGTTTAGTAAAATTATTTAAATAATTATTATAATTTTTCAGAAGGCAATTAGTGAATAATATGCAAGTGACGATATGCGATGGGGAAATGAATTTTCTTTTTTATGACACAATAACTATAACTTTACCATATTCTATTTTATTGTTTATAAGTGGATGAAGAGTGATTAGAGTTTTTAAATAATATATGCTGTCTGATTTGTTTGAAAATTTAAAAATATTTCTACATTTCGTCCAGTGTGCCAGGAATCCAATAAGTTTATTTGTTCATAAAGTATTACATGAACAATAAGTTTTTATACGTTAATTAATTTGTAATAAATTATTTCTTTGAGTTGTTGCGTAATGGTTTTTCCAGCTTCGCAGAGGTATGTTTGTTGCTCTTTTTTCGTGAACAATCGCGAATATTAGTTTAATAACAGTAGATAAATATCTTCTAAATGTAATAAATTAGTAATTAATGTGTTGTTAAAGTTGCATCAACAAAATTTTAATCATTGCTATGTAAAGTGGTTATCTTAGCTTTACAGTGAAGCTGAAACTACCTCCCACCTATTTTGGAATGACAATATTAATAAATATTAATTGTAATTATGGTAGTTTATGGTAATAAATTGTTAGTAAATGAGTAAAATATTTTCCCGTAAATGTTCTTTTAGTTGTGCCCTAAGTATTGTTCCAGATTCACAGGACTTCAAATAAGAAATAAGGTTCTCTTCCTGGAGCTTTGCTAGCTCAATTAATAGGCGGAAAATATTTATTTACTTTCCTATTGCAGGAATATTTTTAGTGCTCTAAATATCAAGGTAATGCAATTGTAATTAATTGTAATTGCAATTAATTGTAAATGCAATTGAAAAGCTACTCTGCTATTATAAAAACTACATATTTGAAAGAAATTTCCTATTGAATATTTTGTTTATTTACCGAAATATAAACAATAAAGTAAATATATTGCAATGTTCCTGAGATCGCATAATAAATAAGAATATTCTTTACAAGTCATCACCTGGCAAACATTTATTACTATTTAAACTATTTGACTCAACAAGAACCATTATGTTATGTTTACTATCTGGTAATTACAACGTCAATAAATACAGCACTTTTGTTTGAATAGTTGATAAACAAAAAAGCAATTGTATAACTTTTCCGTTATCTAAACTTCAGAGAATTTTTTAAAAATATTTAAAGCAACACAAGTTTAGTACTAATAGTTAAATTTCAAAATTATTGTCTACATTAACCAAAATATTTACTAAAAAATAAACATAATTCAATGTTATTGAGGTCGCATAATAAATAAGAGAATTCAATAACCCATCGCACGACGTAATGTCATCTGACAAAAATTAATATTATTTAAACATTTCAGTAAACAGGAATTATTACAGAATATTTATTGTGTGATTATTATAACCAAAATTAATAGAGAACATATAGGTTAAATAATTTATAAATAATTCAAACTATTGCATAACTGTTAAGGCTAAACCCATTTTAGTTCCTCATATTGACACCACGTTGCGCTTCGAAATAAACTATGTTTCCTCCCCAGATATTTCGAGAACGGATAATGGGAATTCATTCAAAATTTATGAGAATGTTCAAATAAACTGTAGAATTCGAGGTAATTAGGTTTTGTCATTTTCTGACCTAAACTATGAAAAAAATTTAAAAATTACATTCTTAAAAATTTGCACTTATACAATAATAAAACAATGTTTCTCAAAGTGATTCGTGCGGTCATATTTGAATTTGTTTCATAGATATCGTCGTAATCTTGGTAAGAAGTGCGAGATGTGAGGTATTGTTCCTCTTCCCACTTCCCTCTCCACAGTGGTACAGCTTTGTCACTATCCTTTTCCAACCGCTCTGTCTGCGGAGCGAATCGACCTGAAACTATTTTGGCCATTGTGTAACAGGCTAAACTTTGTTTTCATTTATGTACTTTATTGAAACGATATAGTTCTTCATACTATGATTATATCCGCTCTTTATATGTCCATTTTTTATTGTTAGCGACTTTGTGTCGGTAAGAGTTTTCGTTCCGAAAGATATCCTCATTTTGTTATGTTATGAATGTTTAATAAATATTATTAAGATATGAGTATATTTTTTTAGTCTGATGAATTGCAATTTCATGAACACGAAACAGTCCGTCGGACGTAGTGTTCTCGGAGTCGGCGCACAGTGGAGTATATCGAGGTGAAACCAGGCCAAAAGTATTTTACCCCGTGAATTTTGTTGAATAAAGCGAATAAGTATTACATAAAATATTATAGTGTAAAATGCGACTCAGGTTGTCTTCTAGTAGATCTGGCCAGGACTCCGGGTCTCATATTGTCTCTACATAAATACCTTACATTTCTTAAATATCTCAATTAGAGATTATCATAGAATTATTACCAGTTGATTATTATCTTTCGAAACTATATTAAGATAATTTGAAAATCCAAAAATAAATTCATAAGATCATCACATAAGTATAATGTAAATGAATTTGAGTATGATCTGATTTATTCATATCAGTTGAATTTTTTGGTTTCTTACTTAAATAAATAGGAGCTGGTATGTACGTACATATCTCATAAAATTTCGCATTTCATTACAAATTTGCTGAGGATATTTACTCTGTGTAACTTATTTTCCTTCGAACCTTATATCTTACGAACATATAGAGTAATAACTCGATGTTATTTATGTGGCCAGTACAAGCTATACAAACAGCTGCTGGAGGTGGTACCCTTCGAGGACGGTATTTTGAACAAATGGTCTATTCGTATTCAAAATATCATTCATAATCACTAACGGTCAATCTGAAGTCTGCTTCATAACATTTTTCGCATGAGACTAATTTTTATTGGGGAACCAACTGGAATAAATGTTATGGATCGCTACGGGCACTTCGTACAAAATACAAACCTGACTGACAAGCCGTTGCCAGCAAACTATCATATTACGCAACGTACAGACGTGAGATCATCAGTGAACGAAGATCCTCCTAAAGTTGTCTAGGCGTGAACCATGTCTCGATAGTGAACTGAAAATATGTACAGTTGTGTCTTGGCGAATCGTTGGACTAAAATCAGATTATGATCCATAACACTGTTTTCAAATAAATAACGCAAATAAACTAAAAAAACCATTTCGTTGCCCAAATTACAATCTAAAATCACGCAATATAAATTTTTGATTAATCATTAGAAACTTATTATTTTAGGTATTTTGCACATGGGAAAATAAATTTCTTATTTTTCTGCATCGGTCAACCGCATGAATAAATCTAAACCATTCATCCAAACATAAACTAGCTGATTACCCCGCGATGCTCGGGATTTTTCTTAGACTAATCTTCTTTTACTCAGGAAAAAATTAAATCTACCTATATTGTAAGATCAAAATACTTTTACTTACTGGCATTCAAAAACATGTTCGGTATCCCAATTTTTCAAATTCATAGTAATACAAATTTAATACAAAACTTGATTGTATACACTACATCTCGTGCGAACTGCACCGATGGAATTTTCGCTTCCGAAGTATGACGCGGCTGCACCATTTCACTAAAATTCTTGTAAAATCTACTCGTCGAAATTCTACGATTTAAATACATTTTTTATCTTTGTTAAATGCACAAAACAAATAATCCATTAAATTTGATTATGATTGTTTTATTTCTTCTTAAATTGAAGTATTGAAATTGAATTGAAAACNTGCTTTTTTGTAGAACTCTTTGAGGCAAACAATATTGTCACTCATAGTTATCACCTAACTCTAACCGTTTAGGCAACGTAAGCAAATACACCTCTTTTTCGGGATTTTACCTATATTTATTGTGAAAAACCATTTCACAATAAATTTTATCGACATTTTTCTTACTCGTCACACATTTAAAAAATAAAAGTTAGTTCATGTTCATCCTGGGCATTTAAACTATCTACTTGCGAAATTTCATCACGATCTGTTCATTTTTTAGTCGTGATCAGGTAGCAAACAGACACGCTTTCGCGTGACGCATTTATCTATTAGTACGGATTATGATCTCTGTTAAATTTGAATGCATTTAATTGGATAAGGATTTATATTTATCTACCTAAATCACTCTCCCCTTTATTTTAATTAACTTTGGAAAATGCAAGGTAGGGTAGACTTTTCCGTAGGACTATTGAGGCAAACAATTCGGCATACATTGTTTTCAAATATCTTTATTAATACAGAGCACGCGAAGACACCATAGCGACGATTGAAGATTTTCCGACTTATCGACATTCATCGTCATAGGTTGGCTAATTTACCCAAAATATTTACAAACGATACAGTAGAACCTTGCTCGTGAACCCTGAAACATGCCTTCGGTGGGCGCTTCTGAACGGCGGCTATAGAGTTGTTAGTGAAAATGGGGAGGAGAGGTGGCACACAGCGGGGAGGACGGCTGGAGGGGGAACTTTCTGTTCAGACTGGTAAGCGCGTTTGCAGACCACGATTTTTCGTCGGTATATATTTAACAATTGCCGAATTTCCGACGAGACTGCTTTATCTTTTCAGAATCTGATTGCAGATTTGTGTCTCGTATTTAGACAGGTATCTGTATAAGTCAGTTTTTATCACAAAAGTGATATTTCGAAAAATAATTTTGAAAAATCGCAGTAAATATGGAATAAATTTTTCATAACGAAATTACCTAGAATTCTACAAAGGAAAAGAGGTTCAATCTGTTTACCCCATTAAGTTATGTCAATCCGTTAAGGAGAAAAACGGGGAGGAAAACCTCTATTATAATTATTCGTAAGATGGTGGATAGATGGTAGATATTCAACGTGACGCTATGCCATGTGTAAACGATTTTCTTATTTATTATCCGATCACAGTAACATTGTAATATAGATTATTTTAATTTTATATTTCTATAAAAGTTGACAAGAATTTTGAATTTAATTACAGCTTCCTTTCTTGTGCAGTATTGTTTGCAAAATATACAGTTTCCTACGATGCTTAGTTAATGTGGTAGTTGTGCAATATTTTGTATTGTTTATAAATTATTAAATCAGTGGTATGTATTACTTTAGATTTAATTACAACGTAATAAACGTGTTATATGGTTCTTGTTGATCGTTTAAATAATTATAGTTGTTTTTCATGATTCGTAAAAAATTTTCAACGTGGCGCCATGCCATGAGTAAATGATATTTCTTATTTATTTTAGGATTACAATAACAATGAAATACGTTAATTTGATTGTTTATATTTTGGTAATTTGTTATCTTGAAATAATAATTAACTAATAATATGTATTAATATTAATATTTATTAATCAATACATATTATTAATATTTATAAGCGTACTATATATATAGCATTATTTACGCTCAGGATTAGATGTGTATAGCTCTAATTGAGCACTAAACTATATTTTATATTGCATTGATACATGCTGGAATATTTTAGTATATTTGGGTGCTTAATATTACGTCAACCATCAATTTAATAACAATAAAAGGAGTAATGCAATTAATTTTTCTCTTGTGCACTAAAGAAACATTAAATTAGTACTAATCTTTTATGATATTGATATTCCATTCTGCAACAATTGCTTCTCTAGCTTAATGCGACGTAGCGAAGATTGGGGAGACTCCAGGTAGAAATTACTTGTTGTATGGAGTCCACTAGCGAGGATATTCGGTGACATTGAATGTTTTGCTTTCGTTGAATCAATTCTATACCAATTTATTTTATTTTTTACATTTTTTCCCTATTGGTTACTCATGTGTCAGAAACTTTTTAATTGCGTACATAATTTTAAAACACATGTGTACTAATTGTAGGAAACTCTTTTTTAATTACGATCTTTTAGTATCAAATTGCTACTGTTTTTTGAATCTCTATGTGTGTAAATTACGTGAGCTCCAAAATTCATTTCTCAATTGTTAGTCAGATAATTCCTCTTAACCATCAATCAACTTTCTACCAAGTTCAGGAGACCTTCATAATCCATGTTTATGAGGTACTGGGTAGCAGTGTTAACTCAAATTGTAATTGATCTTTTCATTTTAATGTCTTGTGAGTGGAACACAAGTAGTCCATATCTTGTTGACTGTACTTGAGAGGTTTTACTGTTTACACTATTTGTCAAGTTATCTTATAGTTATCCTAATGGTTTGATTTTATTTTAATTGATATTAAGTTTGGATATCTACATGGTGTAAATACAGGAGTCAATGAAGGAGTTTAATCTAACTCTTCCGTGACATAAAAGAAAAATTGAAGAAATCGAGTATATATAATTGATCAATAAAATATTTTTAATTCAATTAAATATTTTAGATTGGTTTAAACATCAAGCTAATTATTACCCAGGAATAGTTTCATCTTCTTCCTAGGATAACCTGTTCCTTTCAAATTATTTTTCATTTTCATCAAATTCTGTTTCATATTCATCCCTGTCCAATTAACGTCATTGATCTGGGTACTTTACAACCTCTTTACTCTCCAACATTGTTTGTCTGATATGTGCTCACAAATTGATGCGCCATTTCTTAGATGGGGACTGCCTCTGTGTGTAGGGGCCAGAGTGCTTTGCGGGTGAACATGGTGGAAGAAGGGGGAGGTGAGCCGAACGTTATGTGAGAAGAGGAGCGGCTCCACGATTGTCACTTCAATGATCTCGTGAGTAGGAGCCGGTCGAATTTTGTTTCAATATACTGTGTATAGCAAGTACCCCTGAGATGTTTTTTATTGTTTCGAGTTATTGTGTCCATAATACCGATTACTTTCTATGTTCTCAATATTAGTCAGATTTTTGAAAGTCATATCTAACGGTTTATTATTCTTCTACTCATACGTCCTCTGGATAATCTCACACGGCATTTCCTCTCATTGACGCGAAGCCGAGGATTAAGTGGACGTCGACCTACCTCTCCCACTTACACCGTGCGGGTGGGCGACGAGCGTGGGTGTCATCTTGACCTTCGTTTCTCTCACCAGCAATTCTCAAAGTCGACGAGACTATTCAAACAGTTCCGTGCGTGCATACTACTGCGTGAATGATATCATCTCTGATGCAACAACGCGAGGTCGGAGGCGACGCCTTTCCTGCGTCCGCTACGTTAACAACCGCGACGCGACTGCGCAAATAGAAACAGTCTAAGTGACACGACCAGGGGATTCCCACGCGGGCGTTGACGATATTTTTGTGCGTCGCAAAAGGGTCAGAAACAGTTGCGTAGCGGCGTTTCGAGTGTTCTAGAGCAAACGCCGCTCTCCCTCCCCCCCCACAAACTCTTACTCTGACAACCTGACAGACAGGTGACTGATAACTCTCGCACACGCCTCAAAAAACAGTTCCGACAAGGAGTTGGCCTGGAAGTTTTAATTATTTATTAATAACTTCTAAGAGGACAAATAAATAAATAAAACCAGATCTCACTAACGTGGAGCGACATTGAAAGAAATGTAACTTTAACTCAAATGAAAATACTTCAGAATTGTTGTTTTAACACACATTTTTGAAAACAATTTTATGTAGATATCCCTAAAAAAAGATTAACAGAGATAAGAAATAAACTTACCCTTTAGCATAAACTTGGAAGTTTTCAAAACGGCGTCTTCTGAGAAATTAAAAATTAAAATTTTGATTGTGAATATGTTAATTTTTTACCCCTCCTTACCTATGTCATGTAGAATATCATAGTAAAGACCATTAAATAAGCTATGAATCGTCACTTTTCCCAGTTCACTATCTCAATTAGGGGAGCTTCCAGAGCAATTCAAAGTTTTGTGCAGAGCTTCCAGAGCAACTTTACATTGTTGTAACGTCGAAACGTGTTGAAATTTTACAACAATACTTGGCACTATTCAGTCTATACGACGACTCCGTTCCTGCCAAATGTTACAAAAATACGATAAGGCGAAGTTTACACCCTCTGTTGATTTCATATGGAATGACCCAGTTGTCCCTGGCTATGCACTTACCTTCATTTACAATATCGTGGAGGCTGAAAGTTAACTGGGCTCAAATGATCAAAGTATCAATAAGATTCCTGCACTTGGAGAACATTTTTGATCTTTTGATAGTAGATGTAATCCTAGATTATTAGATGTCTGCAACTTCAAAATGCAAGATTCTAATATTTCTTCATGCGTAGATGCAAAATGAAAAGTTTTAAACATAGGAAAATTGTGTAGGTAGTAGTGATGGCATAAAAAAAGTAGTGATAGCTCATTGAACTGTTTCATCGTATGGAGGCCGCGGTTCATTACTTCGATGTGGAACCACTTTTCGTTATCAACAATTGTTTCGTCACCTTGAATTTCGTCGTTAACTTTCCTCTTTTCTCCGAGTACAGTTGCTTCTTGTTTCATAAGCAGCCCATGTTTTTGGACCTTTTCAATATGTTTTTACTCAAATTTCACTGTAGTTTTATAGCTCCAATTTTTCACCACCACTTAGTAATTCTGGGAGATTATGTCAATGTTATCAAGTAAATCACTTCCTACAGAAGCTGAACCCAAACTCTTCCCAAATTTGTCCAAATATTTAATGGTCTGCTCTGCTTGAAAAAAGCTCAGGACGACCTCCATTGGATTTGTAGCTTTTTCTACACACACAATAGTTTTATCAAAACATTTGCGTCCCTCAAAGCGAAGCGTCCTTGAGTCCCCACTCCAGTCGTTCCTTTCGTTCCACCGCTGGCCAGATGTATGAGAATTCATGAGATTTGTGACTCTGCGTCCCATCAGAAGTGAAATCAATGGATATTTATCGCTTATATATACACGCAAATGAAATATAATACTAGTCTGGATATTTGAGCTCCATGCATGAAAAATAATTCACTTGGACTGAAACGCATTCCAGAAAATGAAAGTGGTTTCTTACAAATTTGCTCAGTAAACGTAAATATAATTGCTTATGGTTTTCGGATGTGATAAAGGAACGTCATAACGTGTCTTAATGTAACATAATAAAAATGTCCTAATTAAGAGACATGTTTGGCACGCTGGTAATGAAACTGGAGATGATATTCAGCATATTCTTTTCTACTAAACGATTGTTGCGAATTGGAAATATAAAAAGTCTAATGACTGAATTGCTCGAATTTCTTATTACCAACGATTGTTTGTGGTGCAGAGCAATGGTTGCGTCCACGAGGAATCCAATATTTGATACATATTCTTCAGTCAAAATGATACAGGAAAATTTGAGGTCGTTCAGAGAAGCTCCTTCAGGAGTTTATTATTCTAATATATAAGTAATTATAACACTAAGGTTATGAGCACTATGAGAACAGCTATGCGATCTTCGTTCTTACTTATATACGTGAAACTTGAGGTCCAAAATATAAATAAATAAATTTGGACAAAGAATACTTATTTTTGTGCATGACCTACAGGATGTCAATAAAATAATTTACTCATCGGAAGCAAGCGACAGATCAACCTACAAATTCTGATAAAATAGCAACGGTAGTGGTGGATTGAATATTTCTACGCCCCGAAGCAAAATCATGACATGCACCCCCTCTCTAAAAAAGAACAACTATGGTTGGCTGCTTGCCAAAATATCTACAGAATGTTTTTAAAAATTTACTAATCGTCTCCAAATGCTGCTGCACCTAAGTCCGTGCTTGACGGGTTTATATGGGTCATTTCACTTAAACGAGGCATTTCATATTTTTCTGACTATCATTTTTACATGACTATAAACAGAAAACTTTAAAACAATAACATGTTCTACCTGCAATATGCTACATGAGACGTTTCAAGAAGTTAACGCATGTTCTCTGTCACGTCCTCACTCTGAAGTACTCACTTTTAGGACTATCGACAAACCATACGTTTGACTTACAAACTGGTTGCTAGATTATTTTATATCTAAAATCTTGTAGTTCGCGGTACAGGATTCTCGAACATAAATCATGAAAATGGGGAATGGGAAATTAGTGTTTCAAGATGTGCCCTAGTCCTTTGTCGAACTTATAAGTTCTTGCTAGGGGTGTACTTGAATTCATTTTTGAATTTTCTAAATGTAGGCCCCATTGTTAGATAACCTAGATAAATGTCTCTGCTTCTCTCGCCCACAGAAGCACATGCTCAAGCTGTGAATTTCTTTTGAAAGAAACAAGGTTCTCTGTAAAAGTCGAGTGCGTGTTATCTTTCAAGAGCTTTAATCGTGATTTTTAATTTATGATAACAATTCATCCTACAATGTTCTTGTATGTTAATGAAGAAATTTCATTGACACACTTATTCCAATCTTTAAATTATTCGTTTTCACCTCTTTCGATATAAAATGAAAGTTAAACTACTAATTGTTTTTCTCGGATATCAAAGGTATGTTTAACACAGTTGCGTCTATCTACATAATGTACTAGTTTCCGATCTCTGTAACACTCGATTAAAAAGAGTTTTTTGTGCTTTAAAATTCAAGAGTTACAATATGTGAAGTACAAAATACAAGTACTTATTGTTTTAATTAAATATTATCTCAGACAGTTACCGACTATTTGTTCGTCTAGTAGAAGAGAGGGGAGAGTTAATCTCGCACCTGTTGTACTGACGGAGTACTTGAGCTTGTGTAGTAACTTGTGTAATGTTGGAACCGTGACAGAATTCAAATTAAGCGCTAATTCTCTGCAGGATATTTAACAAATGCAGACGTGAACCAGTAATAAACTATGTTTATGTTTTTTTTATTTCATTGCAAAAACAAAATATTGCACTCAAAAGTAGTGGGTGAGCAAAGTCGGGGAGGTCAAACCACATCCATAAAAATAGTTTTATTAATCCGTGATCATATTAATAGGATGTCGAAAATTTAAAAAATATTTTCATTGATTAACTGTTAAAAAACTAAGGTTGAGCAAAGCATAAAATTGCCTGAGCCAAATTGAGTAAAGTCAGACCTTTCACTTAAACCCAAGATCATTCGAATTGGTCGAGAATAAAAAATCCATTCCGACTAACTTCACGGAGGAACGTTAGGAGTTGCTTTTACTCTCAAACAGTTTAAAGCAAGAATGCATTCTTATGTTTTGAAATGCCAGTAAAGTACTCTAACTATTGAGAACAGTTGTGCTCTTCTTGTTTAAGATTGTAAAATCACCATAGATTTGGTAATCAATTTGTATTAGTGTTAGGGAAATACGTTTTTGCGTATTTGAGAATTACTGTAAATATCAAACAAATTGGTAGGTTAACAATATATTTAATAAGTTTATATGCTAAAATATGAAATTAATTTATAAATGAAATATACTTCAAACTTCATATTTTCCATTAAATTGTATCACATGTTTTGTATCATATTTGGAATGTAAGAGAAAATGTATAAATCTAAAGTAATTTTTATTTGTTTGTACCTTTATATCATATAAATCTTGTATTCTTAGTTTCATGATTGTGTGAATTGTTTAAATAACTTTGAGTCTCTGATTTTAATTTTTACGCAATTTTAATTATTTTGTAGTTTTATTTATTATTTTAAATTTCATTTATTATTGTAATTTTTATTTTTATTGTAAAATCGCATTTTCTTGTAAGTGCATGATCTGCACATGGTTTGGCGGAAGAACAGACCAGATGGTCTGAGCCAAACACAATAAATATTCTATTATATTCCATTCTATTCTAAAGCGCAAGCATCGAGCACTGGTGCACTGTCAAATACTGGTGCATTTACTCTAAATTTGTACTAAAATAAATCTAGCAGAATAATGGAAAATTTCTTCCAAATTTTTTTCTGAATCTTAGAGAGAAATTAATTTGAAAATCAAGTAATTATCTCCTTATTAATTATAGGTATGTACAACTTAGTTCCAAAAAAAGTATTAATTTACGATGACCTTGTTGAGAAGAAATCTTTTTATACATTTTACAATTTTAACATTTGATAATCATGAACTTCCTTTCATTCTTTCATTGAATTTGTTGAAAATGATAACACCCTTTTATGTTTGTTGTGGTAAAGAGACATCAACTTGGATGCGCTCAGAAAGTTCTGTAAATCTTTTTCTGTCTGGCTTATGTGTCACGCAAACACAGCTTCCAGTGTTTGGTACAATCAACAAGCTTGTTGCCCGCATGTTAGCAAGCACATATACGTAAGGAGCTTTTCCTTAAAACTCCATTTTCAAATTAGAACCGACCTAATACTACACGTACTTCATGGAACAGGAATCTAGAACTATTGTAGCAGTATGTTTTTAAATAAACATTCATTATCAGTCTGGAAGAGTAGCAACAATCTGGCAAGTTTTAAGATCTACCATGAGATTAAACCAGTAGCAGCGATTTGGAAAGTAAACTTCGTCCTCAGTCGAATCAACAACAGGAGTGGTCCTAAGAAGCCGCCGTCCAAATTGAAGAGGCTGAGATTGAGAAGAGTGTTGTGTATAGAAATACTGGGAGTTGTTTCGTTGAGATGAAAGTGTAAATCTTTGAACTTTGAAGGACGCTTTGCAAAGCAATGGCGTGTCTGACGCTATCCTTCTTGAACAACTTGTGCCCCGAAAGTCGAGGACCACTATAATTTAAAAAAATGTAAATATTGAATCGATTGTATTTTACACGGATAAACCAACTTCATTGTCAAATATACGGAAAGTTAGCTGGGATAAAACACAGAATATTATTATTTAAACACAGAATTAAACTATTAGAATGGGTGAACCAATAATGATGAACGAGCCTCGTATTGCAATTGAACGAATTGTTCGAATGCATGTTCGAATTCTAAATAGATTCCTGTTAATCAAAATTGAATGAACGTGCAAAAATGAAGTCTTTCGTATTACAAGTTGTAGCTACTCGTATTCTCCCAGCAACAAATAACCAAACGCCAATCCCCCTCCCTAAGGAAGTACTCTTCTTAGAATTCCTTTGGAAGTGTTACGACCCTTATTATTATATATATTCATTGTCGATGGAAAGAAATTGTGGTATGAGAATTCAGTTAATGTATAGATTGCACCACTATTGTTTTGCCAAATACTTTTTCACTAAAACCATGTCAGTTATAATCAGTTTTATTCAGAAAATACGGGGTAAGTGTGCGGAAAAATATTCAGAACCCTTGCTTCTCTTTGAACTGTACAGAATCCTAATTTTAAAATATTCTCAAATCTTAAAGGTAAAAGTTCCGAAAAAAAATTGCACTGAAAAATTTTAGTAAAACTGAATCGTCCCTTTTTCTAAGATAAAATCATGTGTGTCACAATAGTCTGAAATAACTTCATTCTTCCGGTACCCACTTCCAACGTATATAGTATACGAATGTCTAGGCAGTTCCACTATTTTTGGATGACGCATAGTTTTATATTCTAAGTGAAAATTCATTCGTTAGATTTCTATGATAATTCCTTTTATTTATTCTTTAAGTTTATTATTACGCATTTTTATTGTTATATGTGTGTTTATATTTACTACGTGATATTGTTGATGGCTTGGTCATTAAACATGCAGTTGTTAACTTGCCGACGTTTCGGTTATTGTAACCTCCTTCAGGGCTATAATAAACAATAGTATCTATTACCATTCTGCAAGCCAACGTCGTTAACTGTGTGATCTACGACCAAACCCTCAAAATATTGCATAGTACAGAGGTATGGTCAAGAATCCTGAAGATTTGTATGTATATATAATATGTACATCTATTATTACGTATTATAATTATTCTGTATTCTGAGTACTTTCTTCCATTTTATTCATTACCATTATTTTTTTACTTAATCTCTTATGATTCCATTCGATGTGCAAATATATGTATTAAATACAATCATTATAACATAGAAAACTGATTTACTTCATGATCCTTGATGGTTAAAATTACATATGCACAGTGGTTCAGGACGTTTCGAGGCCAAGACTCTAGGCTCCTCTTTATGTTAATTCCATTCTATTTGGTTGCCCTATGACACATATCAAGTGTTGATATGCCAGTAATAAACTGTTGTGAATTTCACATGTCATATTATAAACAAAAGTATAATTGAGCAGGTTTATATTAAAATTCTAAACCTACCATAAATGTGAATCGGTAACGTTATCATCCAGTACGTCTTTACATTCTGACGTTAAAGTGTTATGAGTTATATTCTGATTTATTATACTGATTTCTCAATTGTTTGAGGATGATGGCAGTACCGCCGAAAACAGTTTTGGAAACAATCAATCGTTCGTTTGTAATATCATCTTTTATTTCGAATTTGAAATCAATAATAATAATAATACTAAAATGTCCTACCAGACTACACAAACCAAATAGAAGAACTCAAAGACTTGCAATATGTGATATATATTGCAGCATTAACAACCAGCGAGATTACTATTGGAAAACCCATAGTAAACATCAATCGGGAAAACATACAAATCCCAAAAAAACACAAGTGAATGATAAGACTTGAAACTAAAATAGAAACAATTAGGCAAGATCTAGGTAGGATGAATCAATACCTAAGAGGTAACAGGGGAAAAAGATTAATGAAAAACATAGAGAAATGCAAAATTAGATGTAAAAATCACACTAATTATGATTCACTAAATCGAAATATGGAAGAGCATATCGACACCGCCAAACAAAGATTGAATGTATATGAAAAACTGTTCAAGAAGTATAAAACCAGCTTGGCAAGGAAGAAGGAAAACACACTGTTTAATAACAACGAAAAAGGATTTTACAAAAACTTACTGACTAAATACGTAATAGTAGGTGCACCCCCAAACATAGGAAATGTTGAACAATTCTGGTCAGATATATGGTCAACAAGGACAACTCATAACCCAAATACGTCAGGGCTACATGTAGTAGAAAAGGAGGCAGAAAGACTGACAGAGATGGAAAACCCTGTTTTATCAGCGAACGAACTTGGAGAAATAATCTCTAAGATCCACAACTGGAAATGTCCCGGACCGGATAGAATCCAAAACTACTGGATAAAAACGTTCACGACACTACACTCAGTATTACTTACAATAATCAATTCCGTAATACAACACTCAGAAATATTACCAGAAGAATTATGTACAGGAAACACCTACCTCAAACCCAAAGACAGAGAATCCTGCCAAATACAGACCAATCACATGTCTCAACAACTACTACAAACTCATCACAGCCAGAATTAGCAAGAAGATACAACAACACTGCGCAAATAACAATATTATTTCAGAAGAATAGAAAGGAAGACGACCCAACTCAATGGGATGTAAAGAACAACTTTTAATAGATGAAGTCGTAATGAATCTTGCCAACCAGAAATAACGAAATATAGTTACAGGATACATAGACTACAGAAAGGCGTACGATATGATACCCCTCAGTTGGCTCCTTTACACATTACACCTATACAAAATCCTCCCAGTGGTAACAAAAGTGTTTCGAAAACACTATGACAAAATGGAGCACCAGACTCATCCTTTCCAACAACAAAAGTAGAAGTTGAGAAAGCAACCAAACCATCAGCAAGACCTCTAATACAACTGAAAACAAAATACACATCAACAGAGGAATATTTCATGGGGATTTAATCAGTGGATTACTTTCTTGATTAGCTTTAACCCTTTACCCACTGTCCTCAAATAACAAGGGAAGTGTTTAGGATTCAATATCAAACACAGAAATGTCGAATGCTGTGTCACACATTTAATGTACATGGATGACATCAAAATTTACGCAAGAAATGCAGAAAGTCTGAAATACATCTTGCAAATTATAGAACAATTTAGCAATGACATCAAAATGGAATTTGGTATAGATAAATGTAAATTACAAAACCTTGTTCATGGTAAAGGTAAAGTGACAACACCGTACACTACAGTAAAAATCAAGATATAGAAGAACTAGAACGTAATGAACTGTACAAATACTTGGGAGTGATGCAAACAAATAGAACAGAATACACAATAGTCAAAGAATACATCACTAAAGAATTCATGAGAAGGATGGAAATAACAAAAACTCATTGAAATTCACGTAACCTGACGAAAGCAATAAACTCATTAGGCATCCCCATACTATCCTACTCCTTTGGGGTAGTAAAATGGTCAACTACAGGTCTGGAAAATTTAGAGAGGAAAATCAGAACCACGATGACAAGCAACAACAAACACCATCCTAAATCAGCATTAGAACGAATGTTCATCCCACGTAACCAGGGCGGAAGAGACATCATACCAACCAAAGACCTCCATGAAAGGCAAAAATTCCTCCTCAATAAGTTTTTCCGGAACACAGCGTATACCTCATCACTACACCAAGCAATTACAATCAGTGATAAAAACTATACACCCTGTAATCTGAATGAGCCTCTACCCCAAACAATACAAAAAAATAGAATAACAGACTGGCAAGATAACCCAATACACGGGAACAAACCCAACCAACTGACCAACAGCAAAATAAATAAAATAGAATCAGTTAAGTGGTTAATGAATGGAAAATTATTCCCAGAAACAGAAGGCTTCATAGTATCAATACAAGACGGAGTCACACCAACCAGAAACTACAGGAAAATAATCCTGAAAGAAATCGGAATCACAGATTCATGTCGCCGATGTAACCAAACCAAAGAAACTCTCGAGCATATCATTGGTGGTTGCACACAGTTGGCCCAAAATGGTTACAAAACTAGACACGACAACATAGGAAAAATAATTCACCTGGAAATTGCAAAATCACTGAATTGCTTTAAGAATCCAATACCACCAGACCATAAGTATAAACCTCAACCAGTCCTGCAAGACAATTTGAAGTCAAATATTTTGTACTGGGACAGAAGCATTCTCACTGAGCTAACAACAATTCACAACAGACCTGATATCACCCTTTGGTAAAGAAAAGAATCAAAAGTGTATCTCATCGATTTTGCTGTCGTAAATTACAATAATCTAGAAAAAACAAAGAACGACAAAGTATCAAAATACCAACAACTAGCCTTTGAAGTATAAAAACTCTGGAATGTTCAAGAAGTGATCATAGTGTCTATCATTTTATCTACCCTAGGACTAGTACCCCAATCCCTGATCGATTCCATTAAAAAACAATACCAATACAATAAGTATATTTTAACACAGCATCTTTCTGTCCTCAGTCCACATTACCAGAAAGTTATTGGACCTGAAATAGTTTCTTCCTCCCAACAGAACTTGATTTAATAATCCACTGCTGAGAGAAAAATCAACACAAGTTGAGAGAACTAAATGAACTAGATATTATTATTAAGTTATAGTTATGCGTGATTTCGAGAGGAAGCATTGCCTTTTAATTGATGTATCAGTGCCAAGTGAGAGAAACATCAACTCGAAAGCTGCGGAGAAAACACTGAAATATAAAGACTTAGAGATTGAAATCGCCCGCATGTGGAATGTGAAGACTTCTGTGATCCCAATTATAATTGGTGCTCTTGGCACGATACCCAGGGATTTTATCAAATGGCTGGCTCAGCTTCCTGGAGCCAGTAGAGATTGTGACATTCAAGACATTGTACTGTTCGGAAGTGCGCACATTTTGCGAAAAGTGTTATTAGGCACTTCCATTTCTAAATCTGCCCCTTAGGAAGCTGGATGTGACCCGGAGCAGATGAAAATATTTTACCAACACATAAGATCGATTAGTTGTGAAGAATGTGAATAATAATAGTAATAATAATAGTAATAATAATAGTAATAATAATAATAATAATACCTTTATTATGTGGTGAGGCTCGGACTATTTAGTCCGCTCTCCGCCTAACCACTAAATATATACATAATGCATGACAATTACAATAATAAACAGGAAGCGATTCTTTTGCTTTTCTACTATTAAAATTACATAATTCAAAACAAATAATTACAAATACAATAAGGTACGAATATAAAAACTATTTACAATTGAAATTACTAATACGGAGAACATTTTGATACAACGACAAACAGAACAACGCTAATATATCACAACCACCAACTATGAAAAGCTATTTTTAATCTTAAATATATTTTGATCCACTTTTGAATAAAAGATTTTTTTATGAAAAACAAAACTTTCAAAATACAAGAAAAACTGAATTAGATATAAAAAGTAAAAACTGAAATAATACATTTTAAAGTAATTTTAAAAGAATTGACCTTAAAACAAAATGTGGCTTCTTAACACATCATCAATGATTTCATTTTACATATTCCTAATTTGACTTCAATTTATTTTATTTTATTTTATTTTATTTTATTTTATTTAAATCAACCAAGATGTCTGTTTTTTAATTGTAATTAATTGTATGAATTAAAATTTTGATCTTTTGACAAAATATAACCTTGAATCACATTATTACGCAAATGCATATTCTTAATATTTATTATCCAAATTAATTAATATCTTGCTAAAGAAATAATTGCATCATTTAAACAATGATTATAAGAATCCTCACAATTCTAGATTTTGGAGTCGGAAACAAAATAACATGTCTGCAACCAAACCACATGTTTATTAATCTAGAAGAACTAAACATACATTTGAATATGGTCTCGATCCTTGGTTAATGCCATTTTCAAAACAAATTCGCTCAGATTAATCTAGAGTTATAACATGAAAACATACCAAAGTGTGCACAATGTCAAACATAGCAGTTTTTAGGTCAGTGTTACTCGTGAAGCATATGGAGGTCTAATTTTATCGTTTATGGTTTCCTGTGACATTCATGACCGAGTTTGTTTGCAATAACAGTACTAACAGAAAACGTCCAACAGAAAAAAATTCGCTTGCGCAAGAAATTGTTTTGCAGAGTTTATGAACATAACAGCCGCCTGACGACTCACGCATCAACTTGCAGTCTCATCGTGACAGCTCGAGATGATGGAAAGTATATTTATGGAAAATTTGTGAAGCCCTGGGCGATGAAGTAAGCAACACAAAAGACTGAAGGTCTTAAGACGTCAGGGGCAGAGGGCTTGTCTTGTCTTAATGTCCCGTGTACGTGTCCACCGTGGAGATGGGACTACGCGTCTGGAGTGGACCGAACATCATCTGATGAGAAGAACATTCTAATACGTTGATTTTTGTTTTATTTGTTATACCCTGTACCCAGACTCAGTGTAAACTAGGATGGAATGATGATAATGATGGTGAGTGAATATTGTGGTGGAATGATAGGGAAACGAGAGTTCCCCGTGAAAACCTGCCGCGAACCCGCTTCGTCCACGAATTCTAATATGTCGATACTCTCAATGTTGTCTTCTGGACCTTTTTGAGCTGCTAGAAAGAAGCTTAAAATGTTTGGAACGACTCAACTTTTTAAAATTAGCCATCAGGTTTTTTACGCGGAGAACCATTCAAATATTCCTTTGAGTTATTTTCTGAAAAAGAAGAAAATTGCGCAGAAGTGATGAATTTATTTAGAAATGATATTTACATTCAAACTCGCCAGAACAGTAAAAATATAAATAAAATCATATGTTTATTTTGTGGAGGTGTTCTTCATTACATTGTATCATTTTTTTTTCATTGAAAATTAATTCAGAAATATATCAGTGAAGATTGCTTTGCTAATAATGTCGACAATCAAAAGTAGCGGGAAGATGCTTGAGTATTATTTTACTTGAAAGATAAGTAATGAAGGTCACTAGCTATTATGGAAGGGTGCAGGGTCCGCTCTACGGGCGGATAAGTTGTCCGGGGCGCGAAAATAAGGGGGAGGCATTTTGACTGTTAGTGCGAGAAGAATATTGTTGTGTTAATTCCCGATTAATAGAAAATTTCACGTATCTATTTTTTCGTTTACTTAAAATAAACTGTGCGTAGCTTATATAAACTGTTTATGTGTAAATGCTACAAATATTTACAATTCTTGATTCTAAAGAAAACAATTATAAAATTTAATTTCGTGAGATTGTGATGTATATCACAATATTGAAAGATTTCAGAGATATGAAAGATTAGATTAATTTTTCAAAACAATTATTACAGCAATCTGTGTTAAACAATAACAATAAAAGTTGACTATAAACTTATAAAAATCTAGTACATTTTTATAATTTCGAAAAGGAAACTTTTTTTAACTAGTAATTTATTTTATTAACACATTAATGCAGAATTTGTAAAGGGTTCCGCTTGAAATTGTTTGAACTTGCATGTACTTCTCTGAATTCAATTGCACGCGAGCAGAGAGTTACTTCAAAAAATCGCTATAAAGCTTCTTTAGAGCTCTAATTCAACAACCGTTATAACATTATCGAAATTATTTCGACCGACTAATACAATTGCTTGTCCTGACTGACTGATTGTCTGACTATGAAGGCACATCCTAAACCACTTAAGCTAGAACATGATCAATCCCCAAACACCCCTAGGGAAGGGGATGACATGTAAAAATTATTATAAAATACATACATCTCGGACGCATTTATTTATAGGCGTTGCTGAGATGAACAGCGTTAATTTTGTGTATTTTCTTATGTCATAGTTTATTTGCAGAAACAATACTAAGTAAAAGTGATTATAGTTCGAATTTTCACTTATGTTTTTCTCTTTGTTTAATATCTCTCAATTTGAATATTGTTATAGTTTTACATGTATTCATATAATGCCTTATTATCAGTGGAATCTACATTAAAGACCACGAACTTACAAAATTTTATTTGTGAAACTATTTCTTCCTTATGTGATAATTTAATATTCACAAGCAATTAATACCATTGCTTATAATTCATAGTAAGTTAATAGCATAATTATTTCTAAATTTAAAGCAGCCTTGACAGTGCTTCATTAATCATAATACTCTTTGATAATTAACATTTATTTTCATTATTCTTCAAGTAATTGTACAGAAATTTTAGGTGAAATTCCTTGTACAGCTGGGATTAGGTAAGACTATCAGCTTCTTCAGAGATTGGATGGCGTTGGGTTGATCATTTTGAGTTGAACGGCTAGAGTGCAGGTCGCGGCCAACTATGCTGCGGTGTGTGGAGCGGTTTGACCGTGAAGTTGTTGCAAGTGAGGACGTTTGTCCGTGGCTTGCCTGTAGGTGAGTTTTGGCAAGTGAGGATGTTTCAAATGCCCCTGACTTGCCTCGGAGAAGCGCGCTGTCCGCGCACTGGCGCCACATGAGAAATGAATTGCAGTAAGTGAGCGCGGTCGTTCGTCGGAGGCTACCTCGTAGCGGCAAAGGGCTCGCACGCAAGCTCTGGTTCACTGGATCGATCGATAGCGTGACGTGTCAGGTCGACCGTGTGTCGATTGTCCATGTTACTCGTCATAATAGGTTCTTTGACGTTGTTCTGGCGAGAATAAATTTCATAGGAGCCCAAATCGAGATATGTCACTCAATATGCATAAAGAGTATGCATAGAGTCCACAGATAGTTCACTTGTTTAATGGAAGGATATTTTTTAAAATGTCTCAACAGTCATCCTAAAATAAAACAATTACTGTTATTATTTACGTAAATATATTTCTCACATTCTTAGAATTCGCTAACAATACGAAACTCAATACCCACACACTGTCACCATTCAGCGTGATCTCTCTCAACTTATGTAACGGGATGGGATCAGGTATTCTATTCGCCATTGAATTGTTTATGTCGTTTAAGTCTAAATTCAGTACCCACGAGAAAAAACACCCCTTGTACCCATAAAGTTGTGGTGATGGGGGCTTGAAAAAGTCTATGATCGCGAAAAAATATTGCAAAGGACCAATTTGCGTAGAATTCACGGTTTTAAGAGTTTCTGAGATGAATAAATATACTACCAATGTCGTTATGTTTAAGTTCAGATCACAGGGGGCCACAGTACCCTTAATAACACATATAAAAAGAAAATCTATTTTAGGTAGCTGTTTTGTACTGCTTGATTGTCAATATTATGTCATGTTAATGTTTCTTTCTAAATGTATCCTTTTATTAAAATTTCAAACAAAAGGATTTGATTTTTAATGAAAATAAAAAATATTTTACTTTGTTTAAAATATATATAAGTATTTTAAGGGGGGGGGCAATTCGTCTTTTTGTCCGGGGCGACGTAACCGCTAGAGCGGGCGCTGAAGGGTGCTATTCTCCCGTTTTTGAGGTTACGGAGATGATTTGTAAATAGAGAACGATGTCTTTGTTTTTAACGTTATTTAAGATTTTAAAAATAATTTTCTTCATTTCTCAGTAAACATTTATTCTGAAACATAGATCTCCGAACATTTGTGTCGATTTTTTCTATTTCTGGTCGACCTCCAGCCAACGTAACATTGATTTTTTTTACAAATTCATCGTTTCAAAAGTGTTTTTGTCAGATAACGCAGAGCTACTCACTATTTTAGGTTTTACTGACTAGTAATAAAATAAAATAAGGAGAAACATGTTAAGTTGAACACACTTATTCATTGATGTGACACAAAATGCCAAGCAAGTAACTTTCCGACATAAAATGAAATTTTACAAAATAATTAATGGTTTTAATTGGAAGGATGGGCGCAATTTAGTCAAATTTAACCTAAAATCTCTTCATTCAGCGATTTCAAAATGTTTTCTTTTCTTATCTAAGAACGTTGGTAACCTTTCTGGGTACCCTTTCCGCGACATTTGAGGATGGAAAATCTATAGTTTCGTGATAGTCCATATTGCAGGAAGTAACACGTGTGCCTCTCTGAAGATAGAATTTCTTATATCTTCTTCTAAACTACACCATAAGTTCTTGGTTAATGCTTATTCCGATCGCTTCTTGTTATTATACGACATCAATCTCTTCAACCTACGAGTATCAATATAGATTGATAATCCATTGTGGTATTCCCATTGTCAAAACATCCTCAAACCAAATTTCAAGTACTGTGTGAAAGACACTTAAATGTTGAAGATAGTGTGAAACGTCATCCTAGCAGTTTGTCTGTGACAAATTTGAAAACTGAGAAAATTCGGGTCATTTAATATATTCTTTCATAGTTTAATGCAATGATGGACTTTGTTTTTATCAAATTCAAACTGTCACATTATAACTGCGATAACATTATTATTAAACTTATAAAACAAATCTGATAAATAAGCAATGTCTTGGGTTCATTTGACTGAATGTTCTATTAAAATGGGAAATTNCCCCATGAGAGAAAAAAATAAAATATTTTTGTGTGTTGGAGAAAAATAAGTTATGTTTGGTACGTATGTCTATTTTCCACATTGGGTAAGAAAAATTAATTCTCACAATTTGCATCGTTTTGCTCCATATTTTTCATACTCCCAGACTTGGCGGAAAATTGAGACACTTCTCCCAGCCCCCACTAGTGCCACCAAATACAAAATAATCCTGGATCCGCCACCCCGCAATTATTCGGAAATAAGTTCAAAAATTCCCATGTTTATTTGTTTGTTAAGAAGGAGAATTACTACGAGAGGGTCTGATGAGGCGCATTGGGCAACCCTGTTCAGTTGTGTAGCGATAGCACACGACGGCGTAGCGCTCTTAGCCTGGCGGTGAGTAGAACAAGGCGACCTTGATCTTGACTGCCGCAATAACAACTTGTTACAGTTCTCCTTTTTTATTCTCAGAGTTTATCATGTTGCCATAAATGGATGTGAAAATATATTTTTACATTGAGTGATGATTCAACACTAAAACGAAGTGACGCAAAGATAAATATGACGCTAACTGTGCAGTTGTATGAGAACCATATGCTTCAAATTGGACTCCATGAAATTCATATTAGATGCATCGGGGAGCCCAGAAGGTTGAGACTGAGGGACATAAGCTGCTTTATGTGAACAGGCAAAGGGGGGTCAAAATCCGACAGTATCTTCGAGTAGTAAAACACTAGTTTATTTGGAAGAAAATGGAAATCAATTACGCAACGTCAACAGTCAGGTGAAAATTGCGACGGACCGTGACTCGAAACCGGGACCTCCTTCACAACAATGGACAGCAATGCACTCAACACTCAATTTCCAATTTAACAGATCTCAACCTGATATTACTAGAAATTAAAATATCAATGATTTTAAATATAATGAGTCGTAATAACAAGCTCATCAATGAAGTATTAAAATTATAATGAACTTCAACATTAAATCATTTAAAGTACATGTTTGTAGAAGTATCGAAATGGCACTTTTATGCGATAAAAAATAAGAAGAATGATGGTATAACCCACAGGGGCGGTTACAGACTAATGATTTAGGGGGGTGATAGGAAAAGAATATAGTCTTGGACATCGGACATTCCAGAAAAACACACCAACCTCGAAAATTTTTTTGAAATTTGTAAGTTTAGGTCATCTGAGTCTTAATTAAGAAGAATATCTCTACAGTAATGCCCCGAATTTTTTGATTATTTTATTTTTTGTGAGGGAGGGGAAAGTGATAAATACAAAACTTTTATTGTAATTAAAGATGAAAAAAATCCAATTTCTTGCATTGCACCAGATTGTCAATGGAATTTTTTGGGGAGAGGCCATGACCCCCTTGTATACGCGCCTAATAACCCATCCAATATTTAAGGGAAATAGTACAAATTCGTGTTAAATAATTTCTTGCAAAGTATGGAGAACAGTGTTATGATGCCTTAATATTACCTAGTAAAGGATTTAACTTTTCTGAGTGGTTATTAGCTACGTATACGTGCTAGACCGCCACTATGGTTTCTCAACTCAACTTCATCAATTTTCTGTCTTCCTTGCCTGGATTCTTTGTGTTTTTGTAGAATCACCTGCTATCGATTTGCCTCTAATGTTATCCTCAACCTTTGAGTAATGGATTATACACTGCATTGAAGAATGCGATTTCTAAATAGTTACCTGTTAACTTAAGAATTCAGATATAACTTTGGGGTGTTGTGGATTTTTCTTTGATGTGTTAAGGTGAGGTAATGATTATCGGGACATAGAGTTTACATCATTAATCTAATCCTACATCCCATAAAATTTCGACTCAATTCGTCCTTCTCGTCATTTCGTGTCATGTAGTTGTCTTCGTGTATTCTCACCAACTCTGTAGCTACCAGTTCTTTATCACCTACCTTACTCCAGACGGCCGTCTATCCATTACCCCAAAAACCATTACTCCAATCCAACTAAAAAATCTTAAACAAAAACATATGTTTTAATGTAACGAAAAAGTTCTTAATATAAATAACATCAAATGTTCATAAATAACAACAATTCAAACACATATTATTTATTAACTAATATCATAAATAACAACAATTCAAACACATTAAATTAAAATATTGTTAAATGGAAAAGCGCCATAATCATAAACAAAACCTAATTAAATTTGCACCCTTTTCTCATTTTTTAAATTTTTTTTTTTTTTGAACAAAAATAAAATTACAATTACAATTCTAAAAAGAATTGAAAATATAACAATATTTTAATGATATTTGAGCTGGAGAGCCTAAAGAAACTTTTTATAAAGAATGCATGGATTAGACCTACAGGGGATACCATGTAAAAGAACGCGCCCGCTCGTGCGGAAACGTGTGTCTTCACTGACCCTCAAAATATTAATTGCATTTTATAACCAACTGATTGTTAACGAACGTTATTTTCTGGTGGAGTGGGAGGATGGAATTATTTAATTGCTCTTTTGGGGAAAAAACTAAAATGGAGGCCATAAATCTAATAGGATTACAAATTAAATTAAGGTATTCTCAGACATTTACCGTTTACTAAGTTCAAAAATATTTATAAGTTTGTATTTTATTACCAATTGTTTGTTTTTCCACGCTTCTTTTTTTCATTGAGCGGGATGTCGCAGTTCCTAAATAAATATATTGATTGTTTTTTATGAACATATTTCTCGATACTAGTGTCCCTCTTATTTCGAAGCTCTCCTTGAGAATGACTAGCTGAATGCTTCCACATACAGTTACATAGATGTTATTAAACAAATGTGTCCATTTGATTCATGGCTCACCAACTCTTGTCCTTCGAGTAACAGTTCACCTTTTTTTCGCTGTACCCCATGACAGTATTTGCCATATTGTGATTGCAGTTTACTAATTTACTCTCCGGAAGCAAGCAAGGGACCATCCCATCAATTCCGATCAAGGGCCCTAAGGCAGAGGCGGATTCAAAAATTTCAGCAAACTTTCCTAGATAAGATAAAAAGTTGGCTGCGAGTTATAATACTAATAGAATGTCAATATATATATACATACATTTTCGCTTCTTAAGCACCAATGTATAAGAATATATCAAATATACCATAATATGGAAACCAATTCGTAAAATAATTTACAAGTTCGACATATTTCTGTTGTTAAGACAAGTCTCATTTTGTTCACTCAACTGTTACATGCATGGTTATGTTATCAAATTGCAAATTCGGATTGTTGTAAAAATACCTTTACTCCCCCCAGAAAGTGTTTTAGCATCTCAATAAGATGAAACGATCCTTCTTACTTTCCGCATCTTGAATGAAGCATACGTCACCGGGTCTCTCGCTTCGACTCAAATCAGGCGTTAGGATGAAAATCTGAAGTACGCAAATAACCATTGCCCGATAAATGGCGACGTATACTCCATTTAATTTCTAAGCTGCTTTTCTTGTCAGACTGTCAAGTCTTTGCCGGAAGGTTTGGAATACATTACAGATTGTAAATATTTCATAAATACATGTGTTAGTATATAGTATTAAACTATATGGTTGTATATAGTATATAGTATTAAACTATCTCTCTGAAGTGTTTATCGCCGGATACAGTGATCACCTTGCTCAAGTATTGACTATTAATAA